>CAJNSZ010000030.1:344667-439869 GCA_905329745.1 Rotaria sp. Silwood2 | reverse complement strand
GTGCAAAACGAGAATAAACATCATAATTTCAAAGCAAAAAAAAAAATAAACTATAATAAATTTTCGAAAGATTTTATTATTACCATTCCACATGATAGATGTTCAAGTGATATTTCACGAAAAAATGTATATACATATGGATCAATATTTAATATTCGAACGAAATATGGATCTATTTTAAACAAAAATATTTCAAGTTAAAAAAGAACAAAACAAATGAATTTTATTTTTAATTGACTTTTTAACCAATTTGAATCATGTTGTTGTGTTCGTAATTGTTTTGTGTGACTAAAACTTCTTTGTATTAATGGATCATTAACACCAAATACTGGTTCACTTATTGTTGCGGAATACAATTCTCCTTAAATAACATATATTATTTAATTATTTATTTTGTTTAAGTATAAATACCAGTATCAATAAGATGATATGCAGATGAATATTGACTATTATATGGAGATTTTCCATTACCAGAAATAAACTTTTCATTATTTGAAATAATTGTTGAAAGTGAATCTGGACGACGCCATATACAAATTGGATGATATGAATTTGTTCCACAAATAAGTAATGATTGATCATAAGAACGAAGAGCTAATACACGAATATAATTTTCACATTCATTCTACATTTTTAAAAAAGAATTATATTTAAAATTTGAATAGAAAAAAATATTTTCAAATATTCATACAAATGATTGAATTTGATTATGACATATAATTTTTTCATTTGTTGATGTTTCCCATTTATATCTTTCTAATAAATGAAAATCGCCAAGTGATAAACGAATTATTGCATTTCTAAAATTCAATAATTTTTATTTTTATTATTAGTTTAATTAACGAGACAATCTTCTTAATTCAAAAATAGTTATCGAATTCGATCTCTATGCATACGATAGATTTCAATTAACCTATAGCATGATATGAAAAAAAAAGAATCGAATAAGGGTATTTTGACTTGATGCTTTGTCTATAGATAGATCTACTTGTATCTAAAATGTCATTCTTTTTTTTTTTATACCTTATTGGTTTCTATCTTATAAACAGAGTTCGAACTAAAGAATGATTTACAAGTTGAGAAAGTTCTCTTGTAAAACTTTATCTTTTTACGGATCACTACTGTTCAATACTTTGTAGTTGATATTATAATAGTGATAAAATAAATTAATATCTTTACTTTGCTCCAATAATAATCTGATCTCTTTGTTGATCTATTGTAATTGCATCGAACGCATGATCATCATTTTGATAGATTTGTCCATTTTGTAATAATTCTAAAATGAGATAGTATTAAGTTTCCTTTGAAAATAATTTGTTACGATTTTAATTTAATTAGAAAAAGGTTTCGGTCTAGTCGTTTATTCATAATCTAATAATGAAGTTGACATATGAATAGTCTCTTTATTAAATCGTAAAATAAATACAAACATAATATTATTTCTTGTTTTATTCATTGTCAAAAACGATGGATGAATTAAAATCGAATTTTCATAGAAAATTATCATTTCAAAAAAGAAAACTTCATATTTTGTTAAAATTCTAGTTAGGAAACAAGATAACCTTGATAAAAGACGGTTAGTTTTCTACAAACAATGGTTACAAAAAAAATGTTAATTCTCATATATACATACCATTATATGAAACAAAACGAAAATCGAACGAATTATTAGCAATAATTGAACAAATATTCAATAGAAGAAGATAAAAAATAACCATCAATTTACTCTTCATTGTATTTTATTTTTGCTTCTAGTTCAATCTAAAATACAACACATATGTCTGAACAATTACGAGATGGATACAATTGAGTGTACCAAGAGAAAAGAAAGAGAGACGCAGAACTTTTTTTCTTTCTTTCTCTCTTCTCTGTTTCTGTCTTTCTTTCTCGTTACGTTCTGTTGTTCAAGACGAAAGAAGAATATTTAAGTCAATATTTTTTTCTTTTTCCTTCAATACGGAAATAAAAAGCGAGACATTAGTTCAATAATTTCTAACGAATAAATATGATAACAAGAATATCCTGTTGATTGAACGGTAAAATTCTTTCGTTAGTCATGTCTTTTTTACTAAAAAAAAATGATCGATACTTATATAAAGTAATTTATGAATAGATTCAGAAAATCTTATTTCATTTTAATACAATTATCACACTAATTATATTGATGGGGGAAAAAAAACAGAACTTTTTTTTAAAAAATATTGTATCATGTGATAACATCATAAGAAAAACATTGGGTTTTCCCATAGTGTTCAACTGTTTAAACGATAATCGAACTGATTAATTCAATCAGATTTTTTTAATGGTTTCCATCTGTTCATATTTCTGAATATCTGCTGACTAAATTTCATTAACAGAATACGGCAAACGCTTTTTATATGTAGCGAAACCATATTCTTAGGCAATTATTGTAAACGCATTGGTTTATTCATCAATTGCTGAGTCCTGTACATCTGCATCGACCATTTTGCTTTTTGTATATACAATTACGCCAAACAAACGACGATTGTCAATGACTATTATTGATTGAAAGAGGCGCTTACAGAACAGAGACACTTGTTACATCATATCATCAACGTCATCATTATATTTGTCTACAGAAGATTTGATGGACGTATTGTCATTTGGTCACACCTCATACTTCAATCACCAAATATGTCATCGAAATGAATATGTATAAAAGAGTAAAGAGAGAATAACTTGATTTTATTTTATTTTATATAGATTCCTTATTATGTCGATGAATAGAAATATACAATATATATATATATATATATATATATTACGTAAGTAAAAGTACTTAAGATTTAGATGATTGACAGGAGAAGACAAGGAAAAGCCGATGATTCGAGTAATATCATTATACAGAATAATGAAAATACAGTAAAAGAATATCGTTACTCAAGGACGCACATATAAAATCAATGAGAGACATTGAAGAACAAACATCTTTTATTTGAAATGATTCTAGTTCATTTTAGCTATTGATTTTGTTTGTTCAAAACGACAATTCTTCAGAATATTGTATGGTCAATTTAAGTTGATCGTAAGCGCTTATTAGAATAATATACATACATACATATATACATAGTTCGAATCTTTTTAATTGAAGGCATAGAAAACAGACAGATGAATACAAAAAAAAAATGAGATCAAAGAAAACAAAAGGAAAATTAAAATTGAGATTTCTGGCATACGAATTCATGACTTTTGATTTATAATTTACTAATAATAACAACAAATCATTCATTTATGTTTAACTTCTTCTTATATCTGGTCTGTTTCTCTTTGTTCAGTCCAATATATAAGTGAAGAGAGATAAAAAGCAATATCATCATTTGACATTTTCTCAATTGTGTTTTTTTTTCTGTATGCGAATAGAAAAGAAAGGCTAATGTTAATCAAGCAGTGTTGGACAATAGATTGAATTCAACGCTCAACTTAAATTGACATTTCCAATATTGAAGAACACGAGTCGTGTCAATTGCTCGTTTGCATGTATGTGCCATGACGAGCTTTTCTCAAAAGACTTCGTCCTTTTTTTTATAATTAAATATCAACTAGCAGATTAACATGTCAATGATAATTATAAGGCAGAAACAATCTATTGATATGAAGAATTATTTGTTTTTTTTGATATTGTGCACAAACAAATGAAAAAAAAAGTATCTTATTTGTTTCTTCATTTACTTTATTTTAAAATGATAGAAAACATCTGCAGTCACTCAACTATAACATTGATAATAAAGTCTTTTTGTCTATTTTTTGACATTGCTTCATGTGAAAAAGTACATACATCGATTTATGATGATATCGAATTGTATGCTTATCATTGTATTAAAGTTAAACGAGCCGTATAAATGAAATGTACACATATACACCTACATTCAACATGTAGAGAATCGAATTAAAGAAAATAAAAGCTTAACACCTACGTTGATCTTCTTGTTTAACGTTAAACAAAAAGAATGTTTCTATTGTTTGCAATTTTGTTGATTAGTAAAACGAAAAAAAAAAAAAAAAAAAAATAAGAAACGAAAACGCGTGTCACCAAAAGACAAATGGATAAGTGACAGGCTATTAATGAAAGACGATAAACGAGTTAAATTAATGGTTAGTTTATTTTGTGTTTTTGGACAGATATACAATAGTAATTTGACATTATAGCTTTCGTTAGATGTCACATTTTAAAAAGTTCAACAATTTTTATAGAAAAAAGAAAAATTTAAATGATCAAATAATTTGCATATTGTTTGAATAGATGATGTTAATCAATCGAATGTATTGTTATATCAATTGAAAGCTATGAAAATATATCAGTGTTTATTATCAAGATCTGATTTCATTCAATAACAATTATGAATTATATTCAAAATAATTAAAAATTCAATGGAGTTTTGTTTGAAATAAGAAATATTAACACCATTTATTCAAAGAATAACAAGATCGACTTGTTCTAGTTATTGGATCAGCATAATCTTTGAAGATATTGTTTAACAAGAACATGATAATGTTTAATAGTCAATTTTAAACAACAATTGTTATGAGTCAACAAATCATTAGAAAATAGTTCTTATTGAACAAATAATTTTATTTTTTAACAAGTGAAAACAAAAAAAATCATATTTTAATAATACATATATTCATTTTGTACTTGAGAATAAACTTTATGGATTAGGATTTTATTTGATTCAGTTTTTTCTTTTATTGAAATCGCTTAATACTTGTTAAGGAAACAATCCTTTTCATGGCTAAATCATTCTGCACGAAGAAGGATATTAGAGATTAAATGGATTACAATATTGTAATTAGGTATGAATGAGACCTACTTTTTGTTTAGTTTCAGTTCCGGTATCCCGCTAAAAAGGGAATTGTGTTAAATGATAAATTGTTTTTCAAGTTCAGACTCTGTACATAAATTAGACACGAATGAGATATGAAAAACACCAAAAGAATAAGTGCCTTTATGCTGTCCCTCTAGAGTTATAGCCATTTGACTCGAATTGTAGCTTATGACATGTTATATATAAGAAAAAAAAAAGAATACTGATATTTTAATTTGAAATTTTGTTCAAAGATAGATTTATTTATCAATAGAATCTTCTGAAAATTTCAACTCACAAAGAATATTACTTTGATGATATATTGAAGTTTCAAGAAAGCATTAAATTTTAGTATCTTTCGCGAGATATAAATGATTTTTTGGAACTAAAATATTTCATTAAGACAACATTCTTTTGAGTTGAAATTTTTAGAAGATTCTATTGACAAATATGTCTATGTTTAGGCGAGATTTCAGATCAAATATTTTTTCATTCTACTTTTCGGTAGACACCAGAAATGTGCACCGTGCCTGAAAAATGCCGCGCGGGCGTCGGAATAGGGAATCTAAATCTTGAGACAGCAGCAGTGACGGTCACCGAACTGAAAGATTTTTCACTAAGCGCAATAACCGCCCCGTCTCGTCCAGCAGCTGCTCGGTGACCGCTCAGAGTTCACTGAAAGACTTTGTCCGTTTTTTTTTCACAGGTTTACTACATCGATGTTTTTTGAGTAAATAGTGCCGAATTTTCAGATCTTGCAGATGATGGGCAGATTAGTATTGATAAAACTATGAAAGCTAATTAGTGCAACAAAATAAAAATTCATAATCATACATGTAGATTGTACCGATTATGTTCTAATTATTTCTACCTTCCGTTAAAGGCAACTCAAATATAAAATGACGTTGAATATTAAACTCATTCCGATGCAATTTACTAAATTTTGAGATAGACCGATCTGATATGCGATCAATTCATAATGAGTATGAAATGCGATATAATTTACAGATTTAATTAGCGAGTATCAAAATAAACCAAAGAACTTAACGACATATCATAGAGGATGAGCCTGCTGGCGCGCTGATTGAATTTTTCCACATTTATGCCCTTGAACTTCATTATTTGAAAATTGTTGTTTTAGAGCTTTAGAAAATAATTACTTTCAATAAGTAACATAAAACCAAAAGCGAATTAACAAATGCCACAATTTTCTTGAAAATATTGCTTAATATATATCATGGTTGAACCTGCTCAGGTTAATCTTAGTACAGAAAGTTAGTTTTTAAAAATACAGTAATAGAAAAATTTCAGCAAGGTTAAAGCATTTGCTTTTTCTAAAAGACTAAGTTAAATATGTGTTCAAAAGACAACATAGCAACAGCATGAAACATGATATTTGCTACTCTTTTCGTTTCACATACTACATAAATAAATTGTTGACTGCAACATTTAATTTCTTAAGTATCATTTTTTTGTTATATTTCGTTAGTACCATTGTACTATATCATACTCTTTAATCTTCACTCCAAATCGGAATGTGTCGGTCCATAAATTGTTCCAGTAAAAATTCGCTCTCATATTCATTGTTTCTGCCGCTTCAATGCCCATGATATCTCCCATATGTACTAATATATAAAGAAAAGTATTTATATTGTTATTTTCTAGAATAATTAATTACATCTTAATTTTTCGAGAATTAAAAACAATTAGTAATAGAATTTAAAAAAAAAGCATTTTAATTCTCTTTTAAAAATGAGTAGTAAGCCGATGTCCGATTGTTTATCATTTTTGGTGTAATAGACAATATAGGAATGAGAAAACGACATCAAACTAAACCGAACTCGAGCCACTTCTTGAAAAACGGACTCGATCTGAATTAAACTTAAGCAATTTGTGAAAAGCGAATGAATATAAAAGATACATAAGAAAAACGACTGTAAAATTGTGGTGATATGGGCGATTATCTAATGACATTTGATCAATTGCTTTACATCAGAGATTAGGGACGATCAATTTAAATTGATAAAAACTTGTTAAATCCAGAAATAAAATGTAAAAGATTTGAGTTTATTTTAAATTTAAATTGAATTTATATAAATTTAAAAGAAAAAATAAATAAATTTAAAATAATTGCAAATTAATTTTAAATATGTTTAAAGTGTTTTAAGTTTCATTTTAATTAATTTAAGTTAACTTCAAATTTGTATGGTTGTCTCTAGGAAGAAAAAGTACTTTTTACTCGTAGGTCTACTATCAAAGAGATGGATATGAATTTTATAGTTTCATTAGAAAATAACGGGAATAGAGCACAACTGTTTTCTTAAGGAATCTTTTATAATAATGATTGAATTTTAACGTATAATCATAGTTTTTCTCCTTATTTCTGATCGATTTTCTTTGAAGTCGTATATTTTGAGCAGTGCGCTAATAAATTTAAATTTATAAAAAATCACTAAATTCAGAAGTTCTAAAAAATTTTAATTAATTTTTAATTAAAATTTTGATATCAGAAAAAATTTAATATATTTAAATTTAAATTGGCAAGAGTTTAAATTGAAAATAAATTTACAAGAAATTGTTGTCTATCAGGGACCGAAAATGAATCGAACCGAACTCGAATCCGTAAAATCCAGTTCAGTTTGGTCTTTGATAGGAATTTTGTCGCACTAGATCAAAAAGGATTTGACTTTTCCAGTTTTAACTTCAATAAACTGTAACTGGTAACTTTATCAAACCGTGAACAAGCGAAAAAAAGGACTCGCGCGAGGCGGTCGCCCTGCTCTACACTCTGTTACCACGCGAGCTTTGCACGTCTCTGATACACACCATATTAGAGACTAAAGTTCAAGTAAAAGGGTATAAAGACACTTATCCTTTTGACACATTTTCATAGCTCATTCGTGTTTACTTTAATTCGCAAAAATTCAAACTTGGAAACGATTTATCACTTGAAACCATTTTGTTGGCAAGTTGAATTTTTGACAGGACGGTGCTTGAAATTATTTTCTACCATTATTTATAAGTTTGACATATCTTGCTGTTATACTGTGATCTATTCACTTGTCAATATTCTCCTGATTTGATGCTTAAAATTAGACATGAACAAGATCATTTATCCGAGTTTTCATCCTGATTCAAAAATTTGTTTTTGTCTCGATGTCAACAAAATTGAAATTGTAACTGTTTTATTCATATCTGATAATTTGTTCTATCTGAAATATAAATTTTATTTTCATAAATAATTTCAATGCGTAATAACTGCTAGTTTGATTGTTTGCAAGAATTGTGACCAGTTCTTTTCGTGTAAGTGAACATAACGAACATTACATGTCTTATCTACTCAGATAAAATAAAAACTTCGGCAAATCAATAATGTCATCATGATTGGCATCAACGATTCGTAAGGTTTAATAGTTTTCGATGTCTTCTGATGATACTGATTATTTTTTTAAAAAGAATAATACAAATAAATCTATAAAAAGTGAGTGATGGTTATTCGTTTTTGTTTTTTGTATTTTGAATATTTTAGTTACTGTTTTCGATGTTAAAGAAATGAAATAGTGATTGTCACGTATGTTTCGGACGAAGAAAAAGGAATTTGTCTGTGTTTGTAAACAATTGTATTGCGTCATAAATGACAATATTTTGAAAGTTCATGTAACTCAATATTAGAATCGTATACTTTTGTGATGAAATAAGGAACAATAGGAATCAAAACAAAGATTGTATACAACCGGCATGCACGAAGAAAGAAATTGAGAGTTTTGATCTGTATAAATCATTGAATTTCTTTGTATAGCACGCGAAGTTTTACGATTATAATGCTGAGACAAGTAAACTGTAGTTTCTTTCAAAGTACGATTATTTACGACTCTATTTATTCAACTTGAATGCTGGAAAGTTCTACGAAAAAGGTCATCTGATAATGTACTTTTTTGACAAGAGATATGGTAGTAGTATTGACTTTTTAGTTATTTCACAGATTTATGATCATTATTAATTCAATTAGTTAATGTCAAATTTCACATATGTATATTCAATTCTTTGTTCTTAGTTTCAAAGATATCTTTTCCATTGAGATTCAATTAATATATGTTTTCTTCGATCTTGGCTTTTTCATGTTGCATTATCTTCTTCTTCTTATTGCAATGAAAAGAATTAATTGTTCGTTAAAAGTAAAATATGATATTTTTTTAGAATTTTAAATACGAAAGAAAAAACCGAAAAAAAAAATATACTAAATAACAAAATCTCGATTAAGAGGCTCGAAAATCACTCATTATATTTATTCATTGATAATATATTCATCGAAACGATATTATTATAAAAGTACGATTAACATGAAGAAGAAAAAAATGAAACAGAAAAAAAGAAATTTCTACTGACAACATCTATTTAATCCATCACAGGCTTATTTGAACCAATTATTTGTTCTTTCAAATACCAACTTATTCAAGTTCACCAATTGGTATATTTCTCATCCAAAGGACATGCATAAAAGTAAATAATGTATCTGTAACTGATACTTTATATGGTGTTGGATTAAGATCACGTATATGATCTTTTCGTAAATGATTTAATTGTTCTTTGGCATAATCTCGAATATCTTTTAATAATGGTAATTGTTGTTTAATTTCTCCGTCAGCCCAATATAATTTATATAAACTTTGAACTGATGTTGGTGTAACATAAGCACGTTTTTGATCAAAAAATGGATGTCGACTAAGAATTTTAACTGCTGCTTGTGGTGCTGGTTCATCAGATTTTGTTAATAAATCACATAAAGCTTTTCCATCATGACCATATATTCGATAAAGATTTTTTCGACCTGGTATTGTTACTTTTTCAATATCTTGACTAACTTTTATACGTGGTGAACCGGCAAGCTAAAAAAAAAAACGAAATATATCAAATAAAGACGAAGAAAAAAATCTTTAAAATGAATTCTTACTTCAACTAATTTATAAACACAACCAAGTGCTGGTTGTTTTTGACATGTAACTAAATGTGTACCAATACCAAATGTATCAATAGAATGTCCTTGTTTTTCTAATGATACTAATGTTTCTTCATTAATATCATTACTTGCAACAATAGTAAAATCGTTAAAATAATTTATATTAAATTTTGCAGCTGCATCTTTAAATTTTGAACGAACTTCTAATGATAAATAAGCTAAATCTCCGGAATCTAAACGTAAGCCAACAGCTTGATAATTACATTCATGTAATGCACGTGCAACAGCCAAAAAATTTGGTAAACCGGATTTAAGTACTTCATATGTATCAACTAATGCTAAAAAATTTGTTGGAAATGCCAGCGCATATGAAGTAAATGCAGCTAATTCTCCTTTATTTGTTTGTTCAGGAAGAATTCTGAGTATTGGACCAAGTTCATTTAAATATTTCAGACATAAATCAGCAAATGGACGACGTTCACCACTTATACGATCACATAATTCTCGTTCAGTTAAATCATCCATTGATTCATATGAACTAACATATGCATGAGCATGTGTACCTTTTACTGGAATTCCATAGAGTTTACCAGCTAATACATTTGATGTACCATCAAATCCACCTAAATAACAATATTTTGATGCACTTAAACCACCATCAGGACCTTGAGCACGACGTAAACCAAATTCAAGTAAAGTTTTTTCATTTCCTATTGCTGCACGAAATCGTGCAGCATTTGTTGCAACCAAACTTGCAAAATTAACAAGTGTTAATAATGTTGTTTCGAGTAATTGTGTTTTAAGTATTGGACCTTCAATTCGTATTAATGGTATACGAGGAAATACAACAGTACCTGAACAAATAAATAAATAAATAAATAAATATTTGTTTCAAATGTATTTTGTTTGATGAATGATAACTATTCTTTCGTGCTGTTAAAAATAAGAAAATTGATTTTTCGAACTATTAGTGATTATTAGAGTTCAGCGGTTCCAAAAGAAAAACCTAGAACCGAGCATCGAACTACAATCGTTAAATCATTAGATAAATACAAAATTTCTTAAACCTATGACAAGAAATCTTCATTTTATCATTTTCTAGATTAAAGATATCAGTATACATGAATAATATTATTTTGTTTAAGTATTGAATATTTAGCGTCTTGAATCTCAACAATTCAATGGTGATAATTTTAATATCGATCTGAAGATTTAACGATTTCAGTTTCACGTGTTATTTTGGGAACCGTCGAACTCTAGTGATCATACATGTTGATGATGATCCAAGGAAAGAAAACAATGAATTTAAGGTATTAGGGCCATTTATCGTGAGACAATTCATTGCATGACATAGTTTATCTTAATATATTCTAAAGAAGCATCGAAAGTGGATGAGTGAGGGTGAATGCAGATGCAGGTAGATGTGTGGGTAAGGATACACAGACGATCCTGACTCAAATCGACACTTACACTTACATCCATAGAGGAGCGACGAATTGTCCGATCACCTAAGTTACACGAGTAAAAATTGATATGAATTTCTATATTAGCTTGAAGTATCATTATTAGAATGTCTTTAATTCCGGTAAGTTTTTTTCTTTCTATGTCGATTTTGATTTCGGTCATGATCAAATTATTTGAAGAAGTGTTTGTTTATTATTTCTATATTATCATTATATCATTTATTTAATGAATGAATGCAACTTTGTTATAGTTATCATTCATTAATTTTTTTTTCTTATTGATATAGAAGATAATTTTCTTAAAAACAATAAAAAATATTAACTTAATCTTTAGTCACAGATTTCTCTTGCCATAATAAATGTACGATGATTATCTTTTTTGTGCATTATTTAGATACCTTTAATGATAACGACTTTCAGGTCGAGGTGAACGGAGCAAAAAAGCGTCCCGAACGTGCTGTACTTCAGTAGACGAATACGTTTCGAACATCACGTGTCGCTGTCAGAAGGTCCATACGAAAAATGTTCGGATGACGTTTTTCCTCCGTTCGTCTCGACCTATGCAAGTTGGTAATGTGAGCTGACAATGCGCTGTATATCAATTATCATAAATAAATAGTAGAAAGCATCATAGACTTTGAAATCTTATAAAATGCACTCATATCTTTATCAGCTTTTAACTGTATTTTGATCGAATGATAATTTTTATTGACATGTTCTATTTGGTGCGTTTTGTAATAAAACAGAAGTGAATGATAGTGTTTTATATTAATTCAAAGACGGTGAAGAATGTCATAAAAATAGTCCTATGGTTGTCTCAATATATAAAAAAAACAACATAAAAAAAAAGAAAATACACTGTAAAAATTATCCTTACTACTATAACACGTATCGATGAAAAGAAAATTTGCTATATCATCAGAAGAATTGTTGCATATATAAGTGAACTGTTTTCATGTGAATTTATTAGAGTAATGTGGGGCAATGGAATAAGGATTTTTTCTTTTTTAACTTTTAATTGGTATAACTTTTTTATACCTAATTATTTTTTCACAAAATTAGGCATACAGATAGAATGAACATTTTTCTATCTATCTGTGTAAAAATTTTCCAAAATCTCAGGTACAGGTGCGTATCTTCTGCCCTTTTTCCAATCACCTCCACTGACCTTTTCCCATTACCCCACACGGGGCAATTGGATAAATACATGTATTTTATACGAGATAGATAAAATTAACTTTTCTCATTAACTAATTAAGATTAATTAGTCATTCGTGCACAGGTGAATAGAACATATTATTCTGTACAATTGGTAAGAATATCCCATTTTTCAGAACTAATTAATCTGAGATATCTTCTAATTACTAAATAGAAAAGAATGAAAAAATTTATGTAATTGCCCCAAATGGGCTAATTGGATATGTAGAGAAAAATTGTGCGGTAATTGGATAAGTGCATAGGACATAACCAGAAAACTCGGATTTGTTTCTAAATAACTTTCTGAGTGAAGAAAGCATATTATAGAAAAATTTCTGCGACGAAAAATGTTTAATATTTCTTTCTCTANTGTGGGTGTTTGTTCTTCTTAAATTACCTACACTGGCACCCACACCCACACCCACACCCACACCCACACCCACACCCACACCCACACCCACACCCTCACATTGAAAGTAGCTGAGTGAGGATGCATGCAAGTATATGTGTAGGGGTATACAGAAGATTTTCATCCAAATCAACATTCACAGTCACATTCATAGACGCAGGACGAATCATTCGATCATCGACTTTAAATGAGTAAAAATTCATGTAGATTTAATATTAATTTAAAGTATCATCATTAGAATTTCTTTTCTTTCTGTAACTATTCTCATGTCAATTGTGATCAAATCATTTATTCAGTCCATGAATACAACATTGTTATTGCTCTCATTTTTTAAATTCTTTTTTTCTTGCTTATTGATACACAAGATAATTTTCTAAGAAACAATAAAAAAAAATTTTCAACTTACATCTTTAGTTACAGATTTTCTTTGACATAATAAATGTACGATGATAATCGAGTCATGTGTATTATTTAGAAACCTTTGTTATAAAGATTGTCTAGATCGAGGCGAACGAAGTTAAAACGCGTTCGAAAAACACTCTAGTCTAGCAGACGAAAATTTTTCGAACGTCACCTATCGCTTAGCATGCTAATTCGAAAATCATCTCGATTATACTCTTGTTACGTTCGCTATGGCCTTCGTAAGTTTGTGATGTGAGCCGACATTGTGCTTTATCTAAACTATCATAAATAAATAGTAAAAAGCATCGTAGACTTTGAAATATCATGAAACGTACTAATACTGTTATCGAACTTTTAACTTTGTTTTGATAAAATGATTATTTTTATTGATATATTTTGTATTAATTCAAACACAGCAAAGAATGTCATAAAAAACTCTATAGCCTCAATATATCTACAAAAATAACATAAAATGCACTGAACTACATTGTAAAAAATCTCCTTTCCTATTGTAAACATGTATTGATGACTAGAGAATCAACTTGTTAGCCGATATTCTAAGTTTTTTTTTACTCTATCATGTTGTTCGATTACATTATCAAAAAAATTGTTGAGTATGTAGATGAAATATTTTTATATGAATTTATTATCGTCATAGATTTCATAGTATATTCGTTATTCTTATTTAAGAAGAAATACACTTCAGACTTTTTTCATACACCATTGAAATATTAAAGAAGTAGGAGAGAAAAAAAATATTTACCTTCTGGTACAGCAAATATTTTAATATCATTCATATCAAGTTTAAGTAAATAATCAAAATATTCTTGTTCTGTATAAGTTGGTAATACTGTACGAAGATAATCAATATCCGTTTGATGAAATTTATAATCACGAACAAATTTTAAACATTCATCAAGACCAGCAAATAATGTATATTCACCACCAAATGCTAAGATTTTCAAGACAAAAAAAATAGATTCAATAAAATTTTTTTTTTGTTTAACTTACGATTTTTTCAAAAATATTAAATCAAATGTTGCCATTTCTTGATGTTTATTTGCTTTCTAATAAGCATATGCCATTGATATTTGATAAAGATCAGTTAATAATGATTGGACCACACTTGATTGTTGTAATGCTGTCATTAATGAAANTTCTCATGTGATTAAATAATAATATATACCGGATATACAGGTGGTGGCTCAGTTACGGTAGCTGGTAAACTATCTTTGGCTAATTTTAATGTATCAATTGTAAATGATGCATGACCACGACCATAAGCCATTTATGATGAAATAAAAGTCAATGAAATTTCTTTTTTATGGAACTAAATAAATTGATTAATGAAAGCAACACTTTGGAACAGGTTTTTTGTGTCATCAAATGAGAAAATCCTGATTAACAGAGGGCACTAGTGATCAGAAAATATGTATGATTATGATTAAATTGGAAAAAAAATTCATCAACATAGTTTGAATGAGTCAATTATTGTGGAACGATCAGGATGAGAATGAAAGTTGAGATACTCAAGGCAAGAACAACTGATTTTTTTCATATTTAAATATACTTCCCTAAGTAAGGAAATTAGAGTTTATACAGGTTGTAGTATAGTGACAAAGTATTCATATAAGAAAGAATTATGTTGATCATATTTAGGCATTACGCAACTAATGAAAGAGCTAATTTAATTGAACAAAAACAAAACTTTTGAAATAAAACACTCTTCATAAGAGAGAACCTATCTAGACTTGACAAAGTCTAGAATGACTCGTTCATTTTCATTTTTCTTCTCGAAAGACAGTCAATATACTAAAATTTTGGCTTGTATCTAATATGTTATAAAATATCGAATATAACAAATTGTTTATGTAAAACTGTGCTCACAAAAAGATCTTAATGTTATGAAATATTAAAATGTTTCGATCGAGAAAATTTCAGCTAAAGAATTCTAACATGCGAGATGTTCTGATGTATTGCGATATTTATAACAAAAATTTAGTCTATGAAGTATTATTTGACAATGAAGAGTCATAAGCAGTCATAGAGAAAAAAACATCTAAACATTTTATAATATTTCACGTGTCTTTTGAAAAATAAAAGAAGAAAAAAAAGAAGAAGAAAAGAAAAAGCATAGATCATTCAACAAAAAACAAAACAATCCAAAAGGTAAAGTCACATCGTTTTATATTATTTAAGCAAAATGAAATTTTTTTTTCTAAATGAAAATCTACAAAAAATCTAATCTTAATTGAGGAGAATGATTTTATTTTTTTAGATGATAAATATTGATTATGAATATGTTGATGAATCATCTATTGATGAAAATTATAAATGTTCTATTTGTAGTAAACCATTTAAACATCCAGTAACAACACCATGTGATCATAGTTATTGTCAAGATTGTATTCAATATTGGTTAGATCAAGGTCGTTCATCATGTCCAACATGTCGTCAAACTTTATCATCGAATGATTTAACACCAATAACTACTCGTTTAGTATTAAATATTCTTGATAGACTTCTTGTTAAATGTTCTCAATGTCAACAAAATGGAATTCAACGAGGAAATTTAAATGATCATATAACAAAATTTTGTCCAAAGACTGTTGTTATTTGTACAGCTTCTGATATTAAATGTCCTTGGTCAAGCACACGCGATGAACTTCAAAATCATCTTTTAATATGTAATTATGAACGACTACGATCTGTACTTACTCAACTTATTAATATAAATCAACAATTTGAAGAACAAATTCAAACTCTTACAAATCATGTACAAACTTTACAATCTGCAGGTAAATTTTAATTTAATATCAATTAAATAAAATTCATATATTTAGTTCATAATCCAACAAGTCGTTTAATAACATTTGATAAACTTATAGATATTGAAAATAAAATTGATTCTGGACTAATGCCTGAATTATATGAAGGTTTAAGATGGGTTAATGTTTGGTATATGCATGAACAATGGGTTAAAACTAATCATCCTATTAGTGGTTGGAAAAATGCTTATACAAATAATCATACTTGTATTGTTTTTAATGGAAAAGGAAATTCTATGAAAATATGTTCAAAACATAAAGGTATTGAAACATTTACATTAATATCATTTGAAGCAACATCAGCTTGGCATGATAATCTTCAAATAAATGTTATTGGAAAACGAGTTAAACAAGATATTTATTCAACAACAATTATTCTTCAATTTAATAATTCAAAAGTATTTCAATTTGATTGGAAAGATATTGATCAAATTAAATTTATTCCAATTAATGGAACACAACATTCAGATATTCAATATGATGAAAAATATTTTGCTTTAACTTGGATACTTTTACGTTAATGTGTCATTTAAAATTTCGGAGAATAAAAAAACGAAGCAAATATTGAGAAAAAAAAAGAAAAAAACAACATCAACAGGTCTGGCCTACTTAGAGATAAAAGGTTTTATCAAAAATATCCATGTATTTCTTAGTATTTTTTTTGTTTCACATATGAGTCATTCCTATTTTTTTTTCTATCCTACAAGAGTCAAATTAAAGCTCTCGATCATTCATATCTGCCTTCTAATCCCACAGAAATAACATAAGAATCTTGTTTTATTACTCTAGTGCTTCTTAGTAATTATTTCTATAATATTTTTCTCTGGGCATCTATCAGAACATGTGGAAAACATCATAAGACTTCGAACTCTTGATTAGCTTTGTACATCGATTGACTGTTCGCCAGACACGAATATGATTAATTAGCTATATTATCTTTTCCCACGTTACATTTCCTTTATTATCTCTTATGATTCTGCAAAGTATATGATATAAATAATAGGGAAATACAAATGTGAATCTATGATGAACTACACTAATAAACAATAATTCAATCTTATTTTGATAACATAACATAATAACAAATTCAGTTTATAAAAAAAAAATATCATTATGAATTTTAAGTAAATATAATCATCTAGTGCATATTTTCTCATAAGAATAGACTTCGATATCATTCAAGTAGCTTTTGATTTGCGAAAAATAAACGACGTAAAATTAAAAAAAATCTCGATTTATCGGTATACGGGCCGGTCAGGAACTCTTTACCGAACCCTAGTTGTTTACTGTTACTGGTTACAACTCTGACACAAATCATTTCAAATGGCACGATATTATGAAGCAATTCATTATTCATAGACTTTTGTTACGTGGGAAGTAAATCAATTTATCTAAGAACATTTTCTCTTCAGTTAACTTTTGAATAATTATGTCGAATAAATTCAATTCATGATCAAAATTTCTAAGCATTACTACACTCGCCCTTATTAAATGAAGATGATTCATAACTCTTTGAATGTATTAGATATTTTTAAATTTAATCATTCGTTCAAATACGCATATCTATACAANGGAGAACATGGATTCGGTAAAATATTCATTGTTACTAATGGTGATAATGAACGTTTATTTCTTCCTATACGAGAAGGTTTTAATTCTAAATGAAAAACAAAATTTTCTTTTAGATAAACATTGTTTGTTTCTTTTCTCTTAATAAATGAAACCTTTAATTGGAATTTCTATGTAGAAGTATTTTCAACAGTTGATGATCTCTTCTATAATCTCTCTTTGCAAAGTATATTAATAATACACAGTTAAATATTTTTCTTTACATCTAAAATATTTCTAACTATTAGAAAATCTCTTAGTAATTTTCTAAATAATATATTTTGCTTTTTTTTTGTCTAAAAAGAGAGTATTGTAAATTAAAATATATGGACAAATAGTCCACTCCACATAGTATCGATCGCAATTATAAAAATAAATTAACTTCACTTATCTAATATCATTTTCATTATTTCTGGTTAATACACTAAAATTGCTGTTCATTGTTTGTTTTAATTGTACATATCAGGGAAAGAAATGACATCACAATATCATCTTATGTGAAATGAAAACATCGAATTAATTAATAATAATAATTGTGATAATGATTCATCACAATATAAATTATATAACAAAAACCGAATATTTCATTTGCTTCTGTATCCATATTTCAAAAAGAAAAAAGAAGAATATTTAAATGATTACCAAACAAACCTAAATCAAAGTATTAAACAAAAATTCAAAGGTTTTGATGTAATAAAATTTGTTAAATATATATTTGCATAAGTTGTACTGCAACGTTTATCCCGGTCGCATGTATCGAGACCAAACAATTAGATAGCATTCGAGCTTCACTCGATTGCGAAATGCAGTGCGAACCAACAAAATGTTGAGAATTCGAAAGCAGACATAACAAAATTCATCACTATGAGAAATCTGTCAACGTGTATCGACATGTTTCTAAAGAGCACTGTCGATTGATCGTTTAATTATCTATGTGATTGATTATCTATGATCAGTTGCCCTTACAGCTGTAATGAATACATTTAGCTTGTCGAATAAATTGGAGTCTAGCTTTTTATCCTGCCTTCATTTTAATGATCTCGCAACTTGTGAAACAACAAAGTTCACAAAAAGAGGAGATAGTTAGAAACCAAAATCCTTCGTACTCCTCTCATAATATTCAATTTTATGCTACGTGTTTTGTCATTGTGACTGTTCAAATTCTTTAACTAATAAAATCAGATCTTCAAATGCATTCTGTACTCTACATCATCAAGTGACTGAGCCAACCAAGATTTATCCATATTTTATGTCCTGAGAAAGATCAGATTAGAGTGCTTTTACGAAAAATACTTGATTCAGTTGCTCATATATTCAACCAATCTGGATGTAAAATTAAGATGTTTCAATTCTTTATCGAATGATGTATGAGTGTATGAAAAAACATTACATGAGAATATGATTCCTGTCGTATACCATTAATGGACTTCGATGATGAATATTCCTTAGTGCTCTTCTCTAATGGTAACAGTTCATTTCGGATTGCATATCAATCGATAGATTTGAACGAGACCTACTAAATAATGAAAAGAAACCCACGAAAAAAAGCAAGAGGATATGTCTTTTTTTATTTTAAATACTCAAAATAGCTCTATGTTGAGTATCATTATGTATATGTTTCAATGATGATATAGGAATTTTTGTTGATTGAAACGCATAGACTGTCTCTATCTTCTTTATCAATTAATAGTTCTCATCAAGATCTATGAAAGTGATGATGAAGAATGTATAGAAAAAAGTGAGGAAATATCTATTTTTTCAAAGTATTTCGAACAATGGATAAGATCAGATGGGATAATCATGTGGGTCTGGATGAGTATGTGTGTTGTTGAAGAGAATATCCACATTCAAACCAGAGAAAGTGGATTGTGTTTTCGCACTTCCTTATGTATTCTGAAGATTTTCTTTGTTAAAAAGTAAATCAACAGCTTTGTTATATTCAACTGTTTTGCCACAATATAATCATCAGCAGTATGCATTCCCACTGGTAAAAGAATTTGTCGCATGTACCGTATTTTGCGATACGAGTAGGGAACTACAAAGTGGTTCCGGTCCCGCCAGGGCCGGGATCGGGACTACAAATTTTTCAAACTGATCCCGGCCAATTTTTTATGCAATATATTTTCAAGTTTACTATTTTGACATGAAAAAAGATTTGTAAATCAGATATTTTTATTTGCTATTTCTATAAAAGTCTTTACTGATTACGAGTCTGTTTGCAAGAATCCGAATTTTCCAATTGCACAGGTTTTTGAATAAATATAAAACAACCAACACAACACTATATACGTAAGTTTAATTCGTTCATTCTTTGATCATTCCTTTATTTAAGCCTTATCAGATAATAGTAAATAGATATGTGTCGCCGTTTATTTTATTTTTTTTGACAATAGTAATGACGACTCGGTATAAATAATCAATTCAATAATAAATCAATTAGATAGAGCAGTAGATATACAAGAAGAGAGAAATAAGTAAATGACTGCTACGAAGTACATAAGAATTTTTAACAAAATTCAATGGTTATTTTTATTTGTTCGAGCTTTCACTTTAACACTGGATATAAAAGAATTCTCGTACTGTTAACGAATCAAAATCATTCATGTCAATTTTATGTATTCATAAAAATACACAGATTGTAAAAAAAAGTTGCTCGATTTTAGAAGTGAAGCCATTGTCAAAGATCGGGACCGGGACTAAGAAAAAGCGATTTTGCAGATCTCTAGATACGAGTTGTTCGTTGCGATACATTTCTCCCAGAGGAGTTGTAACACATTCTGAAACCATCGTTCGAACTAACTCTTCGGCACATCAGTTATTTTTTTCTGGGAAGCCGAATAACTAGTATTTTCCCATGTTAGTTTGAATTATTGGTACCTACTCTTGAAGTACAAGATGGTGAGACTCTAAGCTCCAACTGCCTTGCGTTGATTTGATCCCGATCAAACCAATTTGAGTTGGTCCAATTTCGATCTTTGGTCGATCCTCTCAACAGGCTCCGCCTAAAAGTTAATGAAGACATAATCTAGACCGAAACATGTACGAAAATGCTAGTCAAAGTTACGGTCAATATTTGTTATTCGCGGAACAAACTTCTATATTTATGTAAAGACATGCAGCATATTCTACCATGTTGGTGTTTTTTGTTTTTTACCTTTGAATTAAGAAAAACAACATTCATGTCTTGAATATCGCTACCAACTTTAGTTAAAAAAAATACCAGTGATTCTTTGCATTATTTGTCAATTATGTGCAAACATATATGACTCTTTTTCCCCTTCAGTTAAAGCATGTTTCATAACTAGTTTTCAATTGATATGCGTTTATTATAAATATAATTCTAATGATGAGTGCTTGCATAAGGCAGAAGTTTTTCTTGTTGTTATTGTGGCGCATGTCAAAATTGTGCGAAGTTCGTATTTTAACAAACCACAAAACTCGAATATTATTTTACGAAATTACAGAAATTAATAAAAAATCAGCAGTTAGAATACCAAAAGAAGACAAAATTTCTTTTTATTTTATATATATTGCGAATGAAGATAGTAAAAATCAAAAATCATTTTAATAAGGTTATGAGTGTTGATGTTTTCCTTCTGCCAGTCTCATTAACATATCCTCACAATGACATTGATCTTACGGAAAAAACATGAATTTAACAGTATATTTCTGATACAAGTTCTAATATAAATAAAACTTTAATATTCACATACGGCTCTAACAACCAAAAGCAAACTATAAGTTCCTTGTTGCTTACAATTTTCATTCAAGAAATTATTACCTTATCGAAATATAGAAGAAAACAAAGTCTAATTTTATTCTGAACATTGATTCGAATTCGAATTCGAACTGTTTAGTAGTACATGACGCGACTAAAGCCAATAATTTTAATTAGACAGTTCTCAAAATATTGCAATACTTATTTGGTAGCAGCTAGTGTGGGTTTCTAGATGAAATTTGGATGATAATTAAAATAAAACTTTTCCTTGTTTTTTTTTATATCAATGTGTGAAGCATTGATTCAAGTGTTTCTTTCATTTTCAAATTGGTGATAAGTCCTTCAATCTGTCATTATTTTCAAATTTCGATTATGCAACTCATCATTACTCCAATCAACATGAGACACGATATATATCACTGAAGGTTAGGCACAATGAGAGCAGTTGTTTTACTTTAATCATTGATTCATGATCAGCAGTATATATTTCGCAAGTAGAAACCGCTGTGGTGATATTATAATTTCAATTAAAATTGAAATTATGCTTTTTCTTCTTTCGTTCACATTATCAACGTATCAGTCATATGCATAATGAGAAAAAAATATCAACTTGACGATATTCTTGTTATTTTTCGTTCTTGCCAGAAAGAGAAAAAAACGATTGTTTAGAAAGAATCGAAGAAAAATAGACAACGGATGAGGCAAGGTATCTGATGCAATGAAGCTTGAGTTATTGTACACGTGAAAAACAAACAAAAGTAAAAATAAATAAACATAAAATAAATAACGCTATTTGATTTCTTCCCTTTTCATTTGTTGCTGACAACCATATTGTATATTGAAACTGCGTAGAGTTTGTCCTTGAGTGTCAACAAAAAAAAAACTACCCATATTTGACGTTGTAGAAAAGTATAAATATAAACCAGTGAGTATCGAATGCATAAATAGAAAAGGTAAACTCTGTCCAAGCAGCATTTTATTATTGTATCATACTCAATTATCAATCAAACGCCAAACGTCATATCCAAAATGAGTGGACAAATATCCAAGCAAAAAAACACAACCTTGTCGACTAACATGCGAAAAAGACAACGCATGGATGAAAATTATACGATCATTTGGATCGATGACAAAATGGATCTAGAAAATGAAGATTGTCAAGATATACTCGTGCAATTGCATGATATCACAAACGACGTAATAATATGTACGGAAGCGGCACAATGTATCATAATTCTAAATGAGATGGATAACGAGAAAATTTTCCTCATCTCGTCTGAATCCATATGTCAGCATCTCGTGCCATACGTTCATGAAATGCCACAGTTAGATGCCATATATATCTTTTGTGGCAACAAAGAACAGCATGAAGTATGGATCAAGAGTTGGACAAAAATCAAAGGTGTTCATACTTCGATCAAGTCCATATGTCAGGCATTGCGAATGGCTATCAGGCAATGCAATCAAGATAATCTAACGGTCAGTATTATTAGTGTGCACGAAGAAGGTTCTAGTGAAAATTTCAATCAGCTAGAACCTTCCTTCACGTATTCCCAAATATTCAAGGAAATATTCCTTGATATGCAACATGATCAACAAGCCATCCAAGAATTCGTCACTTTTTGTCAACAAGAATACCAAGGCAATACCAAAGAACTCAAACTTATTGATGAATTTCAATGCACCTATCATCCAAAATTGGCTATTTGGTGGTATACACGTCAATGCTTTATATACAAAATGCTGAACCGAGCATTACGAGCACTTGATGGTGACATCATAACAAGAATGGGATTTTACCTTTGTGATTTACACCGACAAATTGAATACTTACATAATACACAAGTCAGCCATTATAATAAGGAGACCTTTCTAGTTTACCGAGGAGAAGGATTATCTACAGCCGACTTTGACAAACTCGCGAAAAACAAAGGTGGGCTTGTATCATTCAATAATTTTTTATCGACCACTAAAAATCGACATACTTCCTTCAAATTCTCCAAAAATGCCTTAAAAACAATCGATATGGTCGGTATATTTTTTCAAATGCACATTGATCCCACCGTCTCATCGACTCCTTTTGCCTTCATCCGAGAGGAGAGTTATTATACAGAAGAAGATGAAATTCTCTTTTCCATGCACACAGTTTTTCGAATTGATAACATTCGAAAACTTGACAACAATTGCCCACTTTATAAAGTGAAACTTAAACTTATCTCAGATGACGACCAACAATTCCGTCAATTAACTGACCGTATACGAGAAGAGGCCAGTGGCACAGGATGGTTTCGAATGGGTCAATTATTGCTCAAAACCGATCAATTCGATAAGGCTGAAGAATTGTATATCACACTACTAGAACAGACATCCGACGACAGCAATAGAGCATATATCTATAACCATCTTGGATGGGTGAAACAGAACCAAGAACAATACGAAGAAGCAGTTTCATTTTATGAAAAATCTATGCAAATCAACCTAAAAATTCTTCCCAAAGATCATCTTTCATTGGTTCACACCTACAGTAGCATGGGTCAAGTATATAAGGCCATGGGCAATTACTCGAAAGCACTTGAATTTTATGAAAAAACGCTGCAAATTGAAGAAAATATTCTGCCTCCGAATCATCCGTTATTGGGTATGTCCTACGACAATGTTGGTCAAGTACATAAGGCCATGGGTAACTACTCGAAAGCACTTGAGTTTTACGAAAAATCGCTTCAGATCTACGAAGAAGTTCTGCTTCTGAATGATTCCGGTTTGGCTACTTTCTAGGGCAACATTGGTGGAGGGTATATCAACATGGATGGTTGCTCGAAAACATTTGGATTTTATGGAAAATTGCATAAAATCTACGAAACAGCTCCGCCTTTGCATCTTCCCTGGTTGGCTATTTCATATAGTATGTTAGGAAGAGTTTATCAGAGAATGAAAGATTACACAAAAGCACTTGATTATTTTGAAAACCGTCTCGCAAGAGATCAAAAAACATTTACTGAACGATATCCCCTATCAGACTATTACTTACTGTAACATTAGTAATGTTCATTGACTAATGGAAGATTATGAAAGGATACTTTCATTTCATCGGAAAGCATTAAGTATTCAAGAAAATATTCAATGTAGTTCTCTGAAATGGGCAACGACATATACGAATTTAGGTGAAACTTATCGAGAAATGAAAGATTATTCAACGGCATTGTCATATTTTGAAAAAGGATTACAGATACATGACAAGAAGCTACCAGAGAATCATCCTGGTTTAGCTGTAATCAATTATAATTTGGCGAAATGATATTTGACTACAGGACAAAATAATACGGCAGTGAGACATGTCCAGCANTGGTTTGGTTTTTTTTGCGTTTTCTTCACTATGAAATCATATGCCTACATTTTCTTGATAACAAAGATTTTTCATTCTTATTACTTTCTTTTCGAGAAAAGAAAGGATCGAGAACTACTATTCATTCTTATTGTTTATCTATATATGAACAATGACCTTCATTACTGTAGAAACAATGCGGCATTATTGTTTTTTTGAACTCGAATAGAAAAAAACAAAAAAGAAAAATGAATAAACAATTATTATAAATATGAAAAGAAAGTAATAAGAATGAAAAATCTTTGTTATCAAGAAAATGTAGGCATATGATTTCATAGTGAAGAAAACGCAAAAAAAAACCAAACCACATCATTGTATCAATCAGTAATCTAACAAAAAAATGAACGAAAAAGAAACAGGACGTTTTGCTCAAATCTCTTATTTTGATAAAATAAATAGGTTTTCTTTATTACTATTATTTGACGTAAAAATATATGTTTAGACATGTCAAATGAGAACAAAAAATAAATGATTGTAAACCGTTCACAAAAAAAAAGTCTATAGAGGCGTTGACCTTTTGTCTGACTTATATTGAATTATTATCTTGTATATCTACCAAGAGAACATATGGATGTAACGTTAATTGTGGCAATAAATAACATTGTATAGAAAATCAAGATCAAGGCGAATAAAAGAGAGCAGAAGATATAGAAATACAATCCATACATGTTTGCCATATCTCCATTCATATTGCATCTATGTGCAAGTGTTGATAATTCCAATCGTCTCTAAGAAAATATCCAAGGATCAATCAGCTCCATCAAATTCCTCTCTATTACTATTTCGATTTTATGATATCTTTTGCTTAGAAATGCAGATATTCATAAGAGAAAAAAAAACATTTTTTTAAACAAATATTTAACAAACAGAAAAAAATTACAAAACTATTTCTCAATTATTAAAACACTTTTTTTTCAATAGAACTCTATCGAATATGACTTACGATTATGTAATATTAAATCAACATAGGATAAAGAATAATAGGCACCAAGATATTTGATATTTTATCGTAAATATATTCTGGAGAAATTCTTGATTAGTTCCAGACAATCCTATGAATTATTTAAATATAAATAGAGAACATCGTGTGTCTTTAGAGATACATTTTAATTTTGTGCGAATAATACATTTATATTATAGATAGAAACAAGCATTTAATATCTTTCGATTTATCTGAATTATCTTTAGTCCTTCGTAAATAAATATCGAAATAATATTACATGAAATAATCAGAAAATATATAGAAAATGATTAGTGAATTTCAGGAGTTCGCAATACATCAATCATAGTTAATAAATTTAGGTTCCGCTAAAACTATGTCATTATTTATTGACAAAATTTATTACACGATAATAAGTCACAGATTTAGTCGATCAAATTTATTCTGTCAAAATAAGCGTTGAAGTTGGTACTGAGCTATATCAAAGGTTGCAGCGATCTTTTTTAAAATTAGGAAAACAAACAGGATAAATCCGTAAGAAAAATCAGGACATTGTAAAATCTCTTTTATTATTTCTATACAAAAAAGAAAAGACTCTACATCTAAGTGAAGAGAATAATGATGGATTCATGACACTTGTTCTTCTAAGATATTTACAACAAAAATAATATATAATATGTTAAATTTAACTGTAGATATTACCCGCAGTCTTTTGTTTTTGTCGTTGATACCTCTCAGTTTTTGCATTGGAGTGAATTAATTTTTTTTCAAATTACCGTAAAGTTCTGTTGGCACTGATCTACTTTGGTTCAACAAATATTATCTCTTTTATGTCTAAAACTTAAACATAGGCATAACTTGAGTCATAGTCCAAAGTACGGTACTTTACTCTTACTTTGGAGTGCTCAAGTGTTGATTTTTCTTCTTTTTCATATATTTCTTTGAACATTAGGTATGCATAAATCTTTTCAACAAGACTTTTCATCATTATAGCTTAGTTTATAGCAATTGGCTTAATTAATAACAACGCGCTTTTAACCATGAATTAAGAATTGTATCAGGAAAGAAAGCTTAAAACTTAACGAATTATATAGAAATAAAATTGAAACATAAAAAAAAATTTTTGTAAGTTGTACTCAATATCTTACTAAAGTTATGCTTAAATTTTAAAAATGAAAGAGATAAAATTCGTTGAACAATACCGATAAATTTGTACGAAATTTCAATATAATTTAAAAAATTTGCTTCGAAACGATGGGAATATTAGATAACAACGAAAAGTGAGAAGTACATTTCTCTATGATCCATCTGACATATATAACAATCATCTATGTAAAACTAGCTACTTTCAAACTTCAATAAGTTTAAAATGATAAAAACTACTTAACACTCGATTAAAAAACAATAACTAGTTAAAACAAATATATAATATGAATATTATTTTTTTTTCTTGGTGGAAAATATTCTACAACTATTTTAATACAAATCTTCGAAATAGGTTAAATAAAATACAAAACGCTTTATAATTGTGTAGACAATATATTGGTAGCAGGATACCATGAACTCAGTACATTCACTAAGATAGTGTTGCTGCGAGATCTGTTATACTGATGTGCCATTGAATTTTGTTGTCTTTGATTATATGATTTATACCGGAAAGATATTCTTGAGATATGAATGAAATTCATCTGTGTTATATTAGACATATTGACAAAAATAAATGTAGTTATAGTGTCTTTCATGGTACTATGAATGAATTTCATTAGTTTGATGTATCAAAATAGAGAATCAGTTCAGGAAATCAATAGATTATTGAATTCATTAAAATAAAGATTGAATATAAAATGAAAAGCTAAAAACATGTTGATGAGTAGATAGAATGAATTTCTATACTTGGCTTAATCAGTTGTATTCACATGTTGTTTAATTTTAATAATTTTTTTGTACTAATTTATATTGATTTCAAATATAGAAGTCTGTTAGCGTCTATAAATCCCATAGTTGAGCTATGAAATTCTTGCTTTCAAACAAGACTACTTTTGAATATGAATAACTAAGATGTATCATATGATGAAAAAAACAAAAACAATATGCATTAGAATATTGTTTTGCCTTGTTAAAGTCTTTCTCGAAACCGATTCATACATTATAAATATGATTTTTCTTTATTGTTGTTTGATATTATCGTACATGTCATCAAAATAAAGCGTTTGATACGTAGTTATATTAGTTGTACCATTTATAAATTAACAAATTAACACAACAAACAATTAATCATTATAATTCAATTTATGGCCTTCGCATCCCATTAGAAATCGCGGTTTTTGCCAGAAAACGTTCGATTTTGAAATTTTCATGCGGCTGGATAATTCACAATGTTTAATACGATTTACCGAATATATTATATTTTTTCACAGTTTATTTTCTTAAGTTAAACTTTGTTTCGCGCTTTTCTCAAAGTACATTTTTCTATTTTTTCTTGTCGATCATTTTACATGCCAGACAACTCAGGAAAGATTTTAATTGAAGAGAAAATTATGTTCTACAACTTAATAGAGCCATAAATTTCCATTTTCGACTTTTTGTGAAAAAATTTCGTCAGCAGTAAAGAAACAATATTTTGAAATATTGCGCTCTGCTAAGTTGTAGCGACAAATCTTGTCTACATTGTGAAACCAATCCAACATCTGTATCCTTAGATTCCAGTGAGAAATTCTTGTCATACGGAGACATAGTTTTTGATTCTTGATGTTACGATAGTTTAATATTTTCAACCAGAATTTTTCAGAACATACATTCTTTGAAATTTTCAGCCTGACCTATTGTTTTGGAACAAAAATAGGCTTCTAGCAGGGAATTAAAGCCTTAATATAATGTTACAATCAGTCTAGAATTTTTTTGACCTTTTTCTACTGAGTGTCATCATCATTACAACTAAAAATATTACTTGAAGGTATGATTGTCGGTGTTATTATGATATTGCTATTGTTTAAGTTTTCTTTGAAACTTACCCTAAACAATTTTCTTATTAATTATTAGATGTTATTGTATAGTCTTTACTTATTCCGTATATCAAATACACAGAAATTTTTATTAAATTTATAGTATATGTAATATTGACTGCTCCAAGTTATAAAGAATGTCAATGATTTTTTTTACTAATCTTTGATGAAAATAAACCTGACACTCTAATTGTGTAAAATAAATAATATATATCGAGAAATTCGCAAACTCAATTGGAAAAGTTGTAAATCTTTATACTGATTTCGTCATTCATGGATATTGATAAGGAAAATATTTCAAGTATTTCGGATTCCAGTAGAGTGTATAATTAACTATGAATTGCTTCAATGATAAATGTTAATTTTGCAATACTATTCATTTATATTCGAACTCCGTCTGTTAGTAAAACGGTTCATTGCTTAATTATCCATCTTTCAGATCAGTCAATCATTTGACAGACATAGACAAATAATGAATTGTTCTACTAGTCAGCATAATAGTAGTATCATTCAATTATATTGAAAGACATACATATCTTCTTTGAAGTCATAGAATCTACTAAAATAAAGTACTTTGAATGATTTTTATGAATAATATTCACATAAAACCAAACAAATGCAAAAAGAAAAATTTATAAAACGAGGTAAAACACTTTCGTTTATGAGTATCTCTGAAGAACTTCCGTAAATAACTTTTTGTAGTCAATTAACAAATATTTATCGAATTTCAAAATAGAGTTGGTTATAAAAACTTGTATAAGTCATTTTTCAATTATTTTTACATTCTATATGACAATTATAGATTTTATGCTTTTTTTTTTTATAATAACTCTTCAACATTTGGACAATGAAATGATTTTTATAAAAAGTCCTGTTGTAGTTTTTTTAATATATCTCGCTCTGAACTCTTTGTTTTCAAACATTATTTTATATTCATATAACATTATCGAAGCAAAACCATGACAATATCTAACATTGTGAAATGTGAACCAATGATTCCTATGAGGATTTTCGATTTATAATAATATAAACAAATTAAAAGAAATAAATTTCGTTAAGAACCGAGTAAGAAATGATTAACGACACATCATCTGTGTCAGAGAAAAATAGTTGATCAATATGTTCATTCGAATAATACGATAATAGTCAAAGAAATTAATGAAAAACATCTCCACAATTTGAAAATACGTTATATTTTTTTAACTAATTAGCAGAAATGTCCTAGGGCACCGAAACTTGAGTTGGAGGTGACTATCTTAGGAAACCAATTAGATTTTTGCTAAACTTGCCCGAATTCCAGGAAAGGATTCAACATTTTCTGGGAAATGTGGAGGAAAAAAAATATAATACTAGGATTTCGCTGGAGAAGAGCGAAAACCTTTCAAGACTGGAACCCATCCTCTCTCGGAACACATCATCTGCTAAGTTTCGCGAAAATAAGCGTTCATTACAAGATAACATTGATAAACAGTTGCACAATAACGATATATCTTAAAAAATAAACCAATCAATTAACAACTCAAATCTCAATCAGACAAAAAAAAGTTTTATTATATCTTCCAAGAATGAATGAATAAAATCTTGAATAACAGTACAACATAGTACTTCTTCTGGCCTACCATTTAACGGAAGCAACAATTCAAGCAGAAGTGTATTAAAAGAATTTCGCCGTAGAGCAATATATATATATAAATGGTTCTTGTTTTTTTTCGCTGAAAGTTTTATTAATCTCTGTCAATATCTTTTAAAATTGTATCAAAATAAACAAATCAGAAATTGAATAATTGAAAGAAAAAATTTCATTATTCGATTATAAGTTTTTCAATGAATATTCTTTTTTCTTTTGAAAAATCAAAAAACGAACATATCATCTTCTATCAATTGAATAAATGCAAGAATAAAATAATAAATTTAATTATTGACACAGTTCTTTCGTGTATATTTGTCAACAAGACAGATAGACAAATGGTTTTTTTTCTCATTTTTCAAATACAATACAAAATACACGAAGAACACATGAATGAGACACAAGCAAAAAGAGAGAAAGAGAAAAAAAAAACTACACAACAATCATGTAGACAAACAAAAAAAAAACGTCTATCTAATACCTACAAAACTGAATTTTACTGATATTAAATCAGTCAGGCATCAGCATAGTGATAAACAGAAAGACGCTAAACGTTACACGCAAGAAAGAAAAAAAAGTCAATATATGTGTGTGTGTGTGTGTATATATACATATGTATATAAACACCGACGATAATGAAATGTTTACTCTCTTGATTCTTCATCACCTTCCTCGTCATCATCCTCACCAACATCTTTTGATTCATCATCATCACCACCAGCACCTACATCGCTACCACCTAAAACATATGTATAAATATATATATATTTAATGAATATTCATATATATTTCAATATAAAAAATTTTACCGTCATCACTTCCACTACCTTCACCTTGTTCTTTATAATCTAAATAAAAATGAAAACAAATTTTATTTTCATATATATTTAAATTAACAAACCTTCTTCATCAGAATTTTCTTCATCATCATCGTCATAATCAGCACTTTCATCTAAATCTCCTAAAATAAAAACCGATGTTTTGTATTATATTTTAAATAAAAAAAACAAAAAAAAAAAGATTACCACTAGCAGTAGCATCAGTCGATGTTGCATTTCCATTTCGTTTTGATACACCTTTAACATTACTTGAAGCAGCTCTAGCTTCTACACTATTTGAATCATCATCATTGGTTTCTTCACGTGATTCATCATCATCATTAATTGGTTGTTTATTTCTTGTTGTTGATGTTGCTGCTTTAACTGGTGTTGCCTTTTTTTTTGAACCAGTTGTTGTTGTTGTTTCAACATCTCCATTAGATTCATCATCTTCATCATGTGTTCTCTAATATGAACAAAAAGAAAAAAATAAATATATGTTATTTAAAATATCTAACTAATAAATCGATTTATACCTTTTTGCCTTTAGTTTCAGCTTCTGTCGACATTATTTTAGATCAATAATCTATTCGATAGGAAGAAGAAAAAGAGAAAAAACAAAGGAATGACTAGTAAGAAAAAAAACTACGATGTATGATTATCTTAATAATAAAGATGAAGAATAACAAGAAAATGTGGTTTAGAGGTTCGTTGTGTCGTTCTTTTCGTTCGACTAACGATGGAGTGCGTGTATTGTTTGAGAAAGAACGAAGAAATACGTCAAACAAAGAATCATTTTTCTCTTTTCGTTCCAATGATTTTTATTGGTTAGACGGCATAGTAGACTTTATGTTAGACAGCCTTCGTCATGATTAATATAAAGTTTCTTATTCGAAAATTTTATTTTTAAAGTTAGAAAACAAATTTCGTTTTTTTATTGTCGGACGATTTTTAATATTTTTATAAGAAGAAATCGTTATAGAGGCAAGAAGACAGTCAATAGAAATAGTTGTTTTTTTCTTAATGTAAATATTTTTAATTTTTTTTCAAAAAGAAAAAAGAAAATAAAATAAAAGTAATTGAAATTAAGTACTATAATAAAAAATGAAAAAATTAAATGTAGCGACATCTATATTGAAAAACAAAGCGTGTAATTTATTACGAAAATTTCTAATTCAAATAAGAGAGATGAAAACTAATGAAAATTCTTATTTGAAATATTAAAATAAATAATAATTGGTTTACAGGTTGAAATCAATCTATGGTAGTTTGTAGTTTGATGTCACTCATGTTGTAAGATGATCAAGCTTGATATTTCTAGATAAAATGTATATCTTAGATCGAAATTTCTTCAGAAATAAATGGCGAAATTCAATTTTCATAACTGTCTCTTTGTTGAACAAGTAATGGTATAAATAAAAAGTTTTAGAGAAGACTTGATCGTTTTGTAATCGATTGAGTTGCTCATAGATCCTTTCTAGATGTAGTTTACAACTTGTATTCATTGTATTTTCAAACATTTCTTGTCCAAAATGGAATATATACCTTCGAAGAGAATCGCACAACGTTTGTTCGATTATAGAATAACATCTGTATTGAATAGTTGCTTAAAAATTATTGACAAATAATTTATTTTAACGAGACTTTTTATACTAATCAGTATGATTGAGCCTAACATTGAAGTCTATATAAAGGTCGTTAGCTTTTCTTTAAAAAAGTACTTATTAATTGAATATATTATAAATTATACTGTTTTATTCGTTAAATTCTTTAAGATAAATTTAAAATAAAATCATTTGTCATGTCGATTGAATCAGTTCTTGAGCAACAACGTCGTTATCATGAAGAACGTGAACGATTAATGGATACAATGACAAAAGAAATGTTGCGTAAAAAAGCCACAGTTAGTTAATTTGTTATTTTTAAGCCTTCAGTTTTTTCAAATTTTCTATATTTAGCATCGCGAACAAATTAATTCTGAACATATGGTTAAATTATTACTTGACGTAAGTAAATCATATGAGATGAATTATAATTTAAAATATCATTGTTCTTTTTTCATTGTAAAGCGTTATAGTGAAACATCAAGTCGTGTGAAAGATATGTATGATGATAAAGATGGGTAAAATAAATAATAAATTATTTAATTTTTTTTTGTTTAATAAAAATTCTTTTGTTTTTTTCTTAAATAGATCTCGTAAAGAAGAAATTCAAGCATTATCAGGTCCAAATGAATTTACTGAATTTTATTTACGACTTAAAAATATTCGTCAATATTATCCGAAAAATCCTTCTGAAGAGGTTTGTGTTTTAGAAAAAAAAAAAGTGAAACATATTTAATTTTTATTGTTCAGATTGCTGTTCCTATGTCAACAGAATATGAACAATTCATGAGACAATTACAAGAAACTGAAGATGGTGAACCATTAGGTAAAAAAATATTTAAGATAATATATAATAATTATTGTTTTTTTCTTCATGTATTTATTTAGCATTAGCAAGTTTTACGGATGAAGAAGGTTATGGTCGTTTTCTTGATTTACATCAATGTTATGAAATTTATTTAAATATTAAAGGACTTGAAGTAAGAAAATAAAATTTCTTTTATTTTTAATTTCATAAATAAATGTTTGTAGAAATTAGATTATTTAAGTTATTTACAAAAATTTGATCGTTTACATGAAATTTCAAAAGATCGAAAAAATTTTGAATATCGACAATATTTATTTGAACATTTATTTCCGTATTTATTAGAGTTTCTTAAACGTTGTAAACCGTTAGTTAATATTGAAAAAGATTTAATTAATGTTAAACAAGATTTTGAATTGAAATGGGAACAAGGAATTTTTCCTGGTTGGCCGGTAAATTAAAGAAACATTAATTTTATGATTTTATTATAATATTGTTTGTTTGTTTTTTTTCAGAAAGAAACAGGTGGTGCTTTAGCCAAAGGTGGTGCTTCTTTGGATCTTAGCGGATTTTCATCGTGGGAGGTAACAAAAGTTTCTTTTTTATTATTTCTAACATATATCGCTGAATAAGTATGCACAGAACCTCAAAGCTTGAATTCAATATTGACTACAATTTTCAATTAAATAATAAAAAGAAGTACAAATAGGCTGATAGAAAGTTTTTGAGGGTTAATTATTGTAGGTCTACAATCAGTGAATAAAAACTTGAAGAACTATGAGTATCATGTAAAAAGTCAATGATGTTTAGAAATACTCGAAGTCGAATTTGAGCGAATCTTATGGTCTTTTCATGATTACTCATATGTCTCAAGAAATGTTTTGATAATTACCTAAATATTTATTAACCGGATAGTTCGCGTTAGTGAACTATTCATTTCGAATATTGAACTGGAGTTCGGATTTGGTACAGACTTATTGCTGACTAGTTGAACTTATCATGGTAAATTTATTGATATCATCTTAGAAGATCAATTTACATTCGAACTCCAGTTATTGACAGCTGCTGGTATTAATAGAAAAACATGTTTAATAAATCATTTTAGTTGAATACTGTTTAAATACTCTTTTATTCTATTCGATTTATTAGGAAAATTTGAATCAGTCCTATTGTCTCTTTCAGTAATTTATCAAAGTACATAATAAATTTCACTTCTGAAGTTATTGCCTGTCATTCAAAACTCTTCTCCTTTATTTCAATATTTCTTTCGTATTTCACGAAAACTTGATTAAGTTTATTATGTTTATCGAATAACGTGTGATATAAAAGTAATTTAACAAAATGTTAGTTCATTTTTCTACCTCTTAAAAAAGATTGCAGAAATTCGAAATCAAATTTTATATTACTTTTGAATACAAGTGCAACTTTTTTGCTAGGACTTCTGGTTTAGGAATTATAATTTTACGTTTTAGAGACGTGAAATTGATTTTAATGTTTTGTATTCATAGAAATCGAGAAAATAACAACCTAAATTGACATGGTGTAGCTAACCAAAATACTCACTGTTGACAAATGATTTGTAGTAAACTCATCAGAAGTTATACAGTTTAATAGGGAAATGTTTGCTCTTTTATTTGAAATTTTGAACGGGACACTAATTAGGATATTCTGTTCACTAATTTTAGATGATAATAATCGTATGTAAAATTTGATTGAATTTATTTTTAGGAATTAGCATCTGTTGGTCTTGATCGTTTAAAATCTGCATTATTAGCACTTGGAATGAAATGTGGAGGGTAAATATAAATTGTCTTTGTTAATTATTTCATATATATATAAATACATATATGATTTTTATAGAACATTAGAAGAACGTGCTAAACGTTTATTTGCAACAAAAGATAAATCATTTGAAGATCTTGATCCATCATTATTTATGAAAGATGCAAATAAAACAAAACGTGAAAAGTTCGTATTTCTCGTATTTGTTTTTTTTTTTGCTTTAACACAATAATATATTTTTTAGTAAAGAACTAGTTCGACATAAAGAAATAGCTGGAATGGAAGCACAAATCTATCGTCTTGTTGACTTATTAAGTGAACAACGTTCAGCAACATTAGAAAATGTTCGTCGTAAACAAGCAAGAGCTGGTGAAGATAATGAAGATGATGAAGATATGGGTGGTGGTGATATATCAGATGATGATTCAGGTCCAGAAGAAGATGGACTTATTTATAATCCAAAAAATTTACCACTTGGATGGGATGGAAAAGTAAGTTTTAAATCAATTTAATAAGAAAACAATAATTTTCTTTTTATTAGCCAATTCCTTATTGGCTTTATAAATTACATGGTCTTAATATGTATTTCAATTGTGAAATATGTGGAAATCATACATATCGTGGACCTAAAGCATTTCAACGACATTTTGCTGTAAGTTGTTCTTATTTTTGTTTTTTTTTTCTTTCTAATAGATTAATTAATGTAATAAATTTAGGAATGGCGTCATGCACATGGAATGCGCTGTTTAGGTATTCCAAATACAGCTCATTTTGCGAATATAACATCAATTGAAGATGCTTTATCATTATGGAATAAATTAAAAAATAATAAAGATGATGAACGATGGAAACCAGAAATGGAGGTATGATTTGATTTATTTCAATATTTTTAAAATTTAAATCGTGTAATTTTTATGTTTTCAGGAAGAATTTGAAGATTCACTGGGAAATGTTGTTAATAAACGAACATATGATGATCTTCGGAAACAAGGTCTTTTATAATCAGAAGAAAATAAATAAAAACGTTCATGTTTGTTTTTTTTTGTTATTGTGTATATTTAAAATAAGGAAATATAAAAGTTTATTTGTTGTGTGTCAATGCTGCGTTTTCACTCTATCTTTCAATAAAGAAAGATATTAAATATTGCAAAGAAATTTCTATCAATTGAACCTAATCTACGTGTGAAAAAAACGTTTGTGCACAACATGCTTGAGCAATTTTCGTTCATTTATTAATCACTGAAGAGGATCAAAAGCGATCAATTAGAACCGAAATTCAACGCTTTTTCTAAATGTTTGTTCAAAATCTTTTACTGACTTAATTTTGGTTGATTATGGTCAAATATTATAAATAAATCAAAAAAATGTTATTTTCACTAACGAGTAAGAAGACCCCGAAATGATTCACGCCGTTTTCGCCGATATTTTGCATGTATATGGAAAACCTGATTCTAAGAAAAAATCTAACAGAATGCGAACTGATGTGGATCTTTTTTCAATATATAGGGATATATTTATTCTTTCACAAAGAGAGAAAATTCAACAAAAAAAAACGTCTCTAATGTCTCACAAGATACAACTCTATATCATGAACAAATGTAGATATGAATGGAACTAAGAAAGTCCTAAAACAATATATACCCGTAGCCTTCTCGACATAGATTAAAGGGAGAAACGACACCCTCCCGTATTTCTCGGAGTATAAGAAGTACGAGAGTACAATTGGAGTATACGGAGTACAAGATCCCGGAGTGCGATGGAAGTACTATTTTATAACTAAGAAAAGTCTGGACCTGAATCCAAGAATATCACGACATATTCTCGTACATCACGTACTCCAATTGTGGGTGTGAATGTAGCTAGGTGAGAGTGAATAGAACACGCACATCCGAACCCCACATCCACCCATACACTAAAAGGACCAGAAACTGAAAACTAACCGAACTGAACTCGAACCAGTAAAATTCGATTCAATTTGGTCTTTGAAAAGAACTAACGGGTAAAAAATATGAAAGTTATAGTAGCTTGAAAAGCATAAAAGTAAAACGGGATAAATTTAATTTCTCGCAAGCATTGTATCCCAAGAGAAAATCAAGCTACTATTTCATACGTAATGATATGAGAGCTAATAGTTTCTCTTTTCATTAAATGTTTTCGCTAAGGCTTTTTTTTTATTTCTGAATAGGTAGCACAATTTTGTTTAGTCGATGATTTTACAATTTATTCTTATTCAAAGATTACAAAACATTTTGTCAATGTATATTATTTATTTATTAGATTGTAAATGTCATTTAGAATAATGATTATGTGTTTATTTGTTTTGATCGAAATCATGGGTACATTCTTGACCAGGTGCTTTAGTACCAAATTTAGCTTGTGTTGTTACATTGGTTTTTGTTACTATTTCACTACCTAAATGTTGAAGTTTTTCATCAGTAGAAATTCTATATATTTGAGACATAATAGAATCGATTTTTTCTTCTGAATAATGTTGTTCTTCTTGGACAATTTTTGCTTTAATAATATTAGCTTGTTCATTAACTCTAATTAATTTGAATTGTGATTTTTCTATAATTTGATCTCGACATGTTTGTAATCGTTTTTGTAAAGTAGTTAGTTCTTTTGCTTTCATTTCATCTAGTTTAGTAATATATTCTTGTAGTAATTTTTGATAATTATCATCTTGTTGCATTTCTTGTTGTTTAGCAAATCCTAATAAACGTTGTTGTTCTTGTTGAGTTTCATTACGAATACGTGAAAGTAACAATTCAGTTTCATTTGATATTTTTTCTGTTCGAATTTTAATTTTTTCATCTAATTGTGTATGAACTTGATTTAAAGTAATCATAAGTTCATCAACTTTTTCAGATGAAGATATATTAATACAAGAATGTGTTTGAGTATCTACTGTTGATTCAATATGAGATGAACCAAACGTAGCAGAAGCTTTTTTACTTCCTTTAGTATTGAATGATTCTTTTTGATTATAATCAATTTTAGTTACATTGGATTTTAATGATTGGTGAAATGTTGATGTTAACTATAAAATATAAACAATTAAATCAAGATAGAAAACACAAACGAATGATGAACATTTTACTACAAATTGAAAAATTTTCATTTTTCTATATTTAAACTTATGAGAGAACGTTGTCAACTGATCAATCACTTTCTCATCAGAGCTTACATTGAATTATGAGTTATCGAGCAAGTTGGTTCCGAATATGATCATAAGAAATTTTCTTTGAGCTTTATATGTTGATTTTCCCGATTCACTAATATTTTATCAAATTTGTTTTCGATCTACTCACGTTCAAGGACATATCGAGTTGTCTAAAAGTTGATAACCTTTTCTGTATTTCAAAAGAAAAAGAAGTTTCAAGTAAAATAGTATCATATTGAAGATTTTCAGACTGAAATGTAGATATGTACATATTGTGTGAGTTACAATGGCTGTGTTTTCCTCAAAAAGAGACGATTTGAAACAGAAGAAAGTTACTGGTTTCTAGACTATTTGATATGCTCTATGATTTGAATAGATCAAAAGAAAATTTTAGTCAAAAGTTTGTTTGGCTAGCAAACCAGCATATGAAGACCTATGAAACGTTCTCATGGTCATATTTAGGGGTGGCATTTTATCTTTATTTTACTTTGAAAAAGTAAAGTAAAGTACAAAAATACTTTAGTTTATCCGGTAAAATAATGATAAAGTGCCACCCCTAGTCATATTCGAAATCGTCATGATCAATAACCTACAACTTCTAGCTTTCGGTGAGAAAGCGATTAATCAGTTCAAAGTTTACCTTCATTAATATTAAGCTTATACAGGAACTGCCTCTAGATGTTATTTTTCGATTTCAATGATTTTTTTTTCGCCTATAGATACTAAATAATATTCTAGTAAAAATCTTCAAAAGGTTTAGAATTCAATCGAGAATTGGTGAAGCTATTGTATTTTTAATATGACTATTTAATTATTAATCAATAATAATAAACTATGCATATATAGGAAAAACTCTCATAGTAGACACTTTCAAAAGGTCTTCATGGTATCTACGACAAGAAAATTTGACTATATTTTAACAACTGTTTATATTTCAAGAAGAAAAATGCATGAAAATAGTAGTAACTAAATATTTTATCCCTGAATATTCTTCGTATATCTAGAAAACTCGGTCTTTCCTTGTAAAAGTTTGGCTTTTAGAAAAGACTTAACCATCTTATAGCGGACATCTTTCTACAGTACACACTTTTAAAAGTTCAAACAGTATATCTACTAAAGAGAAGTTATATTGTACTTAAATCAAATTGCATTTGCTTTTTAATTGATATCTACATTTTGATTCAGTCGTGATAAATAAAAATGCATGTTTGAATTTAGGAAAAACAAAAACAAAGAATTTCTATTAGAATTACTTCTATCTAATAAATATTGCTTTTTTTTTCAATCAACACATTGAAGAATATTCAAAATAAGAATAGTAAATCTAGAAATAAGTCAAATAATATATCACCTTAGCATCATCATCCCATATTGTTGAATATTCTTCGATGTTGTCTTCTACTTCGAATATATCATCTTGTGTAATTGTTTGTTGCTTAGGTGGTTTTGGTGAAACACGTGTAAATAATGGAGTGCGTGGTTTTGCTGATGATATTGATAAAGATCGTTCTGGTGGAGGTTTTCCATATATTATTGGCGGCATTTGACTACTTTTATCGAATTTCCTTACTTTCCTAACGCTTGAACCTAAACCCATGAATTAATACTACAGTTATAAAAACTCTCGAATAAATTAAAGAATAAGAATAATGTTTAATCTAAAGAAAACTTGAGTTTCAATGAACAATGCATTTAATTTTCGACTGTATCTATATTGGAAAATAAGTTAAATGTATTTGCATTAACCTATCATAAACAGATAATAAACTATTGAAAATAGAAGAAACAAATCAACAGAATCAGATATGTATAAAGGAAGAAAAAACTTTCAAAGTTTTCCCTTCTCTTTTCAAAATATAATTTTATTCATCGTTAGTTCACTGTTGAAAATATATTATACCATTAAAGCGTTAAATTTTGAAATGGGAATATAAGTAGAACAATTTTGCCAATTAACGGAAAGTAGAAATTCCACAAAAAAAAAACATTTTTCCGATTAGTTATAATAATATTTTCTTTTCTCTTGAACCTTGACAACATTCATTTCATAAATACACAAAGTAAAACATTCCGTAAATGAAATACCGTTGCGATATTTAAAAAGTATTCATTCATGGAAACTATCATATATATTTTACTCAGAAATGAAGAAAAGTTTTTACAATAAAAGCTATTTCATTAATTTTTGAAGTAATCAAAGATCATTTTCTGTATTGTTTATCGTCTTTCATTTGGGTAGTTATGAATTCTCAAGCGTTTCAATTGAATAGAAATCTTTGTTTTGTTTCACAAAATTGTATCTTATTGTTTTAGTCTTGATATATGTAAGTTTGATAAACATTGCTAAACAATTTATCGAAATATATACTTATTAATAAGTTTTACTACATCAAAACTGTTGAATTTTTGTTTAATATTTTGATTTTAATCCTTTTTTTTTTTTGATAATCATCTAAATATTTTTTTAAAGAAAACAAATTAATTGCTCAGTAGTATGTGAAAATTATCAGAAAATAAATCAAACTATTAATAGAAAATTTAGTATTTGGTAACTATTATGTTTTCCTCTATTAATTAATTGTTCACTTGGTAAGTTAATAATTTGTGAGTGGATTTGAATATTGTTTTCGAGGAAAGGCCGATACCTACATTCGTTATTATAATTATCTATGTAAAAAAAGAATTAGGCAAAAACCAACTTTTTCGTACTTTGAAAAGGTTTTTTAAAGAGGAGAAAATACTTATAAATGAACCTTTTCAAATACTTTTGAAAGTAGAAAAAGTATGAGAAAGTACTATGAAAAGTGAAAAGTAGTAAGAAAAGTTACTTTATTTGACTTTATTAATATTTAAAGTACTTAAAAGTGATTTTTGTTCACTTTTTTTGTTTTCAATGGGTTGTTCATTGAATTTTTTGCCTTAGTACAAGATGTTGTTTTGATGTCATTGCTTTTTTTCATATGTACAATTATAACAAACTATGAAGAGTAGTTTTAGTTGATTAGTTAAAAATGATGAAGAGAAGAGAGAGAAAAAGAAGTGCATGTGTTTGTTCATTTAAAAGCGATTTAAATAGCAATTGTGATAGTGAAAAAAAAAATATTCTCGTTCAGAGTAAACAGACATTCATCTATAAAAGATTTATTTTCAATAAAAATTACTACATAATTATCAAGAGCGTGTTCAATAAAGTTTTTTAATGTATAAAATCGGGAATTTTCGGCTTTATACGATCATTTTCAATTTAATCACGTTGACAAGAAAAAACTAGACAGCAAACAAGAAAACTTTTTCTATTAGCATGACTCTAAAGACTATAATATGCATTAATCTTATTATGTAATCAATGAATAACACTCATTAATTTTCTAAAATAAATTTTCACAGCAATAAAACATTATTATTGTAAGATACAACGTACATATTTTCATTTATTATTTATCGTTTAATTTTATTTTAAATCTCAGGATTCAAATTATTTAATACACGTGATCTTAATGATACGTTATGCATTTTATATTAGGTTTTTTTTTTGATAAAAATCTTATTCAAGATGGAAAATGTTTATTAATACAAGTTTCACTGTATAATACATTATAATTAGTTAGTATGTTTGCATTGCATTTTTGTGTGAATCTATCAAATTATTGAAGTACTTTTATTAACGATATAGTCTATCGATTGACGCACTGTTTATTTCTAAGTGTTTTCGAATTCTTTTAACCGATCAAAGAATAAATGTATATGTATGTAAAGAGAAAACAATTTTAACTTTTGAAGTTTTAAATATGTCGGAGTTGACTTTAAATTTCTGCTGCCTTTAAAAAGCAACTAATTGACCTTGAAAGCTAAAGTAGTAAATATTTATTTATACAATGAACACAAGGATGTGGGTAGAATGTGAGTATTGATGTTAGTATACACTCATATGCACATCCTTATTGCCATCTGACACTTAACGACTTTAGATAAGCATCTATCTTCGAATAGACTGTTTTCTTCATTATTAAAGGTTATAATAATACGATAATTATTAAGAAATTGTTTGTTAAATCCTTATTGAAAAATTTCCGCTAATTAAAAAAAACAACGTTTATTATTGATTATTTCATAAACAATTTAAGTTGCTACATTTTAAAGTCAACTCCGACAAATATATTTAGAAGTAGTGTTTTCCATACTTTTGGACTTTAGTGTTGACATAATCAAGGTAATACTTGCATTATAGAGGAATGTTTTATATATAAATAGTTTCTAAGGAATATTTAGTAATAAATAAAAACCTGGTGTGAGGCAAAATTAAATAGTTACAAAAGAATAAAGGTATTCATACATTTTTAATTTAATATGAACAACTAATTAGACTGTTTTTATTATAAATCATTGAATGTCTTTATTCTGTATAACTCATCAGTAATAAAACCATAGTTTAGTTTTGTTTTTCAAGGATAATATATACGTTAATTTTATTAAAAAATGATCGGAAAAGTTCGTCTTGATCTTATCGATAATTTTATAATAGAATAGTTCATTAGATACGACATCAAATAGAGATTATTAATTTGAAATTTACTAAAGAAAAAGAAACATTTCTAAAAAAGTGACTAATATTCTTTTATTCTTGAAATCTTATTATAAAAATAATTCTAAATTATTGATTGTATTAGTAAAAAAAAATGAACAAGTCTGGCGCATGAATTTCTTCTTGTTTTTTTTTTTTTTCTTCAAAAAACTTTGAACTTATTTTTTTTCTATTATTTCGATCATCGAAATAATTTTTCTTTAATCGATAATGTATTTTTTTATTGTATAATTTAAAATGTCTTCTCGACGCTCATCACCATTAATGCTTGTGCGTCCATTTCGTGTTCGTTTATCAATTTTAGATCTTCGAACATCTCAATCATCAAATACAAATGAAACATCAACTATGACTCCACTATCACCATCATCACAACGTCGTTTAAATACTAATAATCCTCTTACACTTAAATTAAATGAATTTCTTATTGAACAAAATAAATATACAACTATTAAAAATGATTCAATGGCAATATCAGACCGAGATACACATGATCGAGAGATAATTCAACGATTTCTTCATTCAAATAATGAAATAGAAGCAAGAAAAATTTTAGCACAAATGTGGAAAGAATCACGTTTTTGTGATTTAATGCTTGTTGTCGATGGAAGTGAATATTTAGCACATCGAATTGTTCTTGGTAGGATTTATTTTAATAAGAAAATATTGTTTGTTTTTTTGTTTCTTATATTATCAAATATTTATTTCAGCGGCATTTAGTCCGAAGTATCGGTAAGAGAAATTTATATAATTATCATTTATGAGGAAAGTTCTCCAAATGATAAATCGCTTTTTAGTTAAGACTGTATGCATTATTGTAGATCCAAATGAGCTAAGAATACCATGAAAAGAGTTCGTGCCATTATAATTTATTTTAAAAAATGCCAAATAAATCAAAATTTTAACAATTTTTATGGTTAATACAAACGCTCTGAAATATTATTATTTCAAAAATGTTTGTATTTCGAATTTCTATGCTACTAATTTATTAGATCGTTATACTAAAAAAAAAATTACTTGTATTATCCGATACATCTTCAATATACAACTTCTTTTCTTCTAATGATAACACATACGATAAATGCCATAGAAAATGGCAATTATTTATTTTGTTCTTTGCTTTGTTGGTTCAACCGCCATATTAGCCTGCTATGCACATACGTAGTACTCAATTGGTTGATACTTTTCTATATCCGTTCTTATCTGACTCAACTAGATCAAGAATTCCACCAACCTACTCATTGACACCTACAATAAGATCCTTTTCAGAGAATTCTAGAAAGTTCCAGAATATCTAATCTTTGTTATTACTGACGTACCTTTTTCCATTACTCTTGAAACATATTCGATGATTTTTAGTTTTTTTTCTCCCACTCTGGATCGCTATGGCCTAAGGGTGGCGGAGCCTGAAAAACCTCGATTTAAACTTACATTCACAATTTTCTTGGAAAATACATCTGATTTTTCTCCCCTCCCACCCAAAAAATGTAGTATCTTCGCAGTAATAAGCTAAGGGCACGAACTCTTTTCAGGGTACTCATAGACTTGACTCAAAAGCCGTTTATCAACTGGAAAACTTGTCTTGTTAATTTTTGTTTTTCTTTATTCAGTGCATTTTTTCGTGAACGTTGTACTGATTTTGTTACACGTACTCATCTTCGACATACATCACATAAAGGTCTTCAACTTGTTTTAAATTTTTTATATACCGGTATTGATTTTATGAGAGAAAAAAAAACTCATATATAAATATATATTTTTCAGGTGAATTAACTTTAACATTTCGTAATGTAAATGATATTTTAAATTGTGCAAAAGAACTTGATATTGGAAAAATTTTTGAAATATGTGAAGAATTTTTATCAACATTTGAAAAACGTCATGTATTTCGTGTACTTGAATTATCAAGACGTTATGGAATGAAAAAATCTTTTTATGAATCACATTATTATTTATCAAAAAATTTTAATCAATGTATTAATATGAAAAATTTTCTTCAATTACCATATACAACTATTTCAAATATATTAGCTGATGAAACAATACAAAATCGTGATGAAACAATTGTTTTAAGTCGAATTTTAAATTGGATTACATCAAATCATGTAGAAAATAGTCAAATTATTATGCATTTATTTAAAAGAATTCGATGGAATAAATTAGATTATGAACAACAACGAGAATGGTTAACTGCAAGTCATGAATTAGCTGAAAATTCAAAATTAACTTCATTGATTAAAGAACAAATGACGTGAGTTCAATAAATTTATATTTTAATTATCAATATTTGTTTTTAAATAAAATAATATTATCTAATAGTGAAAGATTAATTGAATCATCATTTTATTAGATATTATTGAATATCGTTTATGAAGTCTGAACTCAACAATTTATTTTTATTTTTCATCACTTAATCTTCATAAAATTTTCAAAGAATGATGTATCTTAGACTATGCATTTCAAAGTGAAAGTTTCATCTCGAATTATTGAGTCCACTAAGAATTAGCTTAAGGAAGCCTCTTGTCTTTCCGGGCATAAAAATCAAATTTTTTTCGATTTTTCGTTGTTAATAGAGTCTCGATATATCCTCTGTAAAATATCAAATAAAAGAGAGGTTTTCGTTGTTATTTAGATCAAACTTTCAAAATCCCTACAAAAAAAAACTCTTGCTAAGATTTTTCTATTCTGTGCGGAATTCCTGTAATAATAATGACTATTTCTCATTCTAAATGTGCTTAGAGCATTAGTAATCGACCCCTAACGCTACTGAATGCGACTAGTACTCCATCGGTCTAGTTAGAAAAAAAGTCCCAATAGATACGAAAAAATTTATTTTGTTTTTCTCGAAATCGGTTTTTACACAAGTTTCTTCAGTACAATATTTCCGGTCGAGCTGAAAATTTTTATCGATACTAGGTACTGTTTGGGATACTCAGTGTATAATAGAAAAATAATGATACTTGATTTTGAATCAACTTCTAGATCGAAATACTTTTCATTTAGATGTATATATTTTGTCTTTTGCATGGAAATTTACTAAAACAGTAGATAACGGTTTGGCTAACAGATCATCGATACGAACGATGTTGACACTGTTTTTATTCCATCGAGCACTACTTAAAGGAAAAATATCAGCTTAAAAGTGAGGAAACAATTCGAATATGTTCCTTGCTCTTTAAATAAAATTGATATCAATTCTTTTTTTCTTGCATTCGAGTACACAGTAGAAACTAGACAATTTCATTATATTCTGATAGATAAGAAGCTCGACAATAAATCTCTTTTTTTTTATGAGTTTCAAATTCTCAATATGTTATTGCTCATTATGATAATTGAATTTTCTATTTGAAAAATGAAATTAACTTAACATATTTTAGTCTTGCTTATGAAAAATCCAACCGTCGTTCAACTTCAGCATCAAAACCAATTGAACAAAAGTTAAACCTAAATAGTTCTGGTAGTCGTCAAACAAATCGAAATAGACATCATTCTTAATTTAAATTCAACATATAAAATGAATCATCTTCTTTATTCAGTTTCTTTTCTTATTTTCTTTTTCAAAAATACGAAATATATTACTTATATCTCTATCTGCATCACTTCTCTCACCAAACAAAAAATAAGAGACTATCTGTGTATAAGTTTTGACATGGAAAAAAAATAAATCTAAACACAAAAAAATAGAAATCAACAATGAAATGAATACATGCTTAATCATCTGAAAAATAAATAGTACCAAATAGATTAACGAAAGATCATAACTGACAAAAAAAATGAGATTTAAATAAAATCTTCAATAGAAGAATTTGATTGTATATCATTGGAATTATTTGGTAATAATGGTGAATGTGATCTTGATGTAACAAGTTTATCATCGCTATTATTGAGTAAATCTTTTTTACGTAATACACGTAAACGTTCATTCTCTCGTTGTAAAACATCACTTCGTGTACGTTCATTGTCTAATTTATCACTTATAATACGAAGCTACAATAAACAAATAAAATAGTCGAAAACTTGATAAAGATGAGCGAACAATCGAAAATTGAGGATCAAGCTTGTCATGCAAATTAGTGTTTTCGATATTTTTTGAGGCGGGGGAAGTTAAAAATTTGGTAAAAAGTGCTTTCATTCTTGGAGTGTTAAAAGTAGTAACTGAGAGGGAGAAGAAGGAGAACTAAACCCACCGTGATCCGGTCCTTTCCACAATAGACGACCTATCAATTCGATTCATCTTTCAACTTCATTGTCTACTTATTTTTATTTCAGTTTCTGCCAGAGAAAGACCAGTGATGCTTCAAAATCCGGTGTCTATCCAAAATTTGCCATGAAACTATAAAAACAATTGGTAGAAAATCTGATATTATGTGGAGAAAAGTTCCATCCCTAATCGAAAACTCTGATGCAAATGGATTCGACTTGATAAAAATAGTCCAAGACAGAGTAAACGTCAAGTTTCGTCTTATGTATCATTCTCTTGTGTATCTATCTGTTAAAACTTATCTTTGTTGTAAAAAGAATATAATTTAAATAATATTTGCAAATAGAAACAATTTTTTCTTTCTCTTACATAATTAAGAACAGCAACAATTCTATGATGTTTAGTTATTTGTTATGTATTTAGAAATGAAGAAAGAGAAAATTTACCTCTCGTTGTAATCGTCTTCGTTCTTGTTTCAATTCGTCTTCAACACATTCTGCATCATCTAATTGTTGTTTATATCGTGTAAGTTGAGCTTCATAACGTATATTCTAATTAAAAAGAAAAATTATTCAAAATAAAAATAAAAAAGTGAAAGACAATATAGATTAAACACCGTTTCGAATAAAAAAAGAATTCATCAATGAAGCACAATTTATATGAATTAGATCAGGCATTTCATATTGGTTCAAAATATATTACTCATACAAAAATCTCTATTAAACAATGATCAAATTGTCGCAATGCATGCGTTACAAGAGGTTGTATTTCCTTGAATGGGCTTATTAAGAAACCGTCAGAAGTAATTCAAAGCCTTTAATTTCATATTTTATACATATATAGGGAACTAGTAGATCAAAAAAAAAACCTGAAAATAAATAATTTCATGTTGTAATTTAGCTGAGACATGGAGGTTTTACTAGAATATCATTAGAATGAAAAACAATTATTTTATTCATTTCAACTTCCAAGAATTCTTTTTCAAGGTACCGTACAAACTTCTGAAACCATTTTTAAAGCTTTTTAAACTTCCATAGAATCTTTAAAACTTGATATCAACTCAAATTCACTTAAAAGGAATTAGTTTTTTTTTATAAGGTTTTTTCCAAAACATAGCATTAACTCTTTATAACATTTTCTACAGTACATTAGCTTGAACTTTCATATCTTTATTTCAAATAGGTTTTTTTTTCTGTAAACATTTGTTGCTTAGTCGTCACCTGATAGTATTTTCTATTGGATGTACCAGATATAAAGGTGTAAACGGTGGTCACAACCACGTGTGATCATGACTGGAATGAAAATCGAAGGTTTATTTACAATCTTCACACTCTCTATCAAAAATTTGCGATTTATTGGTAAAGTGAAAGCTGGGTAGTTATACCTGAAGACACTTTCGTCCTAAAACCGATCTTTTTAAAGGCAAAATTTAATAAAAATACGCAAATAGAAGTAGAAAGAAAATTCGTTGAGACAGTAAATGCTCAATAGACTTTTACTAACCGTTAGAGGGTGTAGACGAGGATGCCGGTGAATGAGCCTTCTCTTCACCCATATCATCTCTCAAATCATGCATGGAAGAATAAATTATTCAGTTTGGAGATACTAACATGATTAAATTTATTGTTCCAGTTATTATTATTGTGCATCCTCCGTTCTAAAAAATTAAGATAGAACCTGTCAGACAACCATTTGTCATAGTGCGCAACTGTCCTAGATTCAATGAAGTATAACCAATTTCAATAATATCAGTGATTAAGAAAAAGTTTTCAAAAGTTCTATTAGTATGGCCTTAACGATACCCTCAAATGCTGCCTTCTATGATATTATTATTGATTTCACAATTGAACCAAATGACGCTTATTTTCGCCTCTGTGTCTCCGGGATACTACATTTGATCGAGTTCAAAATTTTTTTACATATACTAGGCGCTAGTTAGAGTGGATACTGTTGTTTTAGTTTTTCTGTATTGTTTATCTTTTCAATAGAAAAGTCAGCATACTGGACGTCTCCTAAAAAACTTTTGTTCTTTTCTACAAGGACAAAGTTTGTGAAAGCTATCGAAAATCACTATACCAATAGTTTTTGAAATAAAAAATAAACACGCCAAATAGTGACTACTATATGCGAAAAACGTTTCAGTTCGATATTTATTAGGATGTCGAGTAACGAAGGGCGAAACAGTTTCTTTGTTGTGTAAAATTTGATTTTGAGAAAAACATAAAATAAAATTGAATGTTGATTTTTTTTTTCTTTCTGCTCAAGGTTTTTGTAGGCTTTTGATTATTGCACATTCGATGAGATAGTTGTTTACGTTCAAAGAGTACCTTCTTTTTTATGTTTGCGAGATGCCGCTAATCAGACATATATAAATAATATACTTCTTGCTAGCTATATCGCACTTTTATTACTAATGAANCATTACTTCGAACTACATTAGAATATACAACAAGTATTGGTGGTATGTTTACATTACGTCAGTATAAATTATTTGATTATCCACCTTTCTATAAATCTGCTGAAATGATATTTCAACCACCTGCAGCAATCTTCACTAAACGTGTTATTGATCAACTTGATCCAGATAATACATTTATTAAATTAGTATTTGCAATACTTACTTTCTCGACAATCAATTATACTATATATAGGAAGAACGTTCATACTAATTTCATAAATATCACACAAACCTTACTTGTACAAGATATGTATACTGATGTAACATGGCGATATCTTCTATACAAGTATGGTTATCATCAAGCTGTGATACGTTTTTCAAATCTTTTAAGATGTCTTTTTACTGTAACTGCAGCCGTTGTTGAAGCACATGAATCAGAAAAATTTACAGAAATGATCGATTCCGTTATTGAACAAACTGAACAAACACTTTGTTTGTAGTCAAAAGTACATTTTTTTTTCGTGCCTATATTGACGACTAGGCGAAACAAGATATCATTTTTAGACGAACATTGAGGAGATATTATTTAGTTATTAATAAAGGCGTTAACTTCATTATTATGGAAGGTCGAATAGTGTTATGCGATTAATAAATGTTTTTTGTTTTTATCTACGTGTTTTATTTTTTTTGTCGATAGTATCACTCAAAACTTATATTAATATATTTACATATAAATCTGAATCGTCTATGTACAAATAACTTTGCAAGAGATTTTTCGAGTAAAAGCGCCTCTACCAGAATTCAACGAGATATGTAGTATAAAAAGAAACATCTAATAACAAATGAATTAATTTATTGTATTATGATGTATGAGAAAAGTATTTAACCAACAATTTTAATAATAATATAGATGATAAAATTAATAAAGTTTCGAACTTCTTGATAAAATCGAGTAGTTTGCTCATTATTGATCTCCAAAGTCACTCATGTACTCTATGTTTATTTTAATTGATCTTCAGTTCGCGTTCACACGTCATTTTTACACATTTTGGTACAAATAGTTCCAATAAAATTTTATTTATAATAATTAGCAATTCTACCAACAAACTAAACATGCGAATTCCTGATATTTTCATTCAGCACAGAAAACAAATAAAAAATATAAGAGAACAAAGCGTTTAGATGAACAAAGTGAAATCATTCAAAGAAATCTTTCGGTTTTATCATTAAAATAACATTCACAACACTCAAGAAAAATATTCCGGAGTTTTATAACGAGTAGAAGACGAAAAAGCGTTTTCTTCTGTTTCCAAGAAAGAGTGAGAAAATTCATTTTTGACATTGATAGAAACATAAAGTACTGTGATATTTAGATGGGCCAGCTACTTCCTTTCGAAATTCACAAAACAAGAGAACTGTAAATTCCTGTTCACTAGAAATAACAGCTGCAAAAATATAGTTAACTCAACTATTTTATTTCTTGACTCTATCGGACAGTTTTTCTTTTTTCGGCTTCTGACAGCTATTATTGGAAAACAATTGCCGTCAATATATTTGCATTCTTCTGCAAATTTACTGGAAATTGTTGCTATGTTTGAAACAAAAACTGTTCATAGGTTTAGTCGAATATATTTTTGAAATATACAAAACTCTTAAATTTCGATAAATATTTCGACAGTTTTGTCTAAATTTAGAAAGTGTTACGAAATCTGACAATTTTCCATCTAATGGATTAAAAAGCTACAAAATTTTCAAGCATTGGATTACACCCTAAAAAAACCAACATTTAGCTATAGTGAAAGAAAATATCGAATTTATATTCCAATTCTGCTTACTTCGAAGCATTTCTAACAATACACATTTTTTCTCAAGTACTAGATATAGAGTGAATAACTTTTCCTTGCAGTAACCAATACAAACACGATCTGAATTCATCTATAATACATGTAGTTACAAGATATAAATGGTGTTTGGTGCAGTCCATCGTCCGATAGTATAAAATACTATTTTCTATCATCTTTATTATCAACGAAAATGAATCATAGAACATAAAAATTGAATAATGGTATTATTCTTGTTTTTACTGTGAGAAATCTTTAATATAAATTTTTTTTTCAATTTTTATCTCTAACGCATGTTTCATTATTAGAAATGCTAAATCAGTGAAATAACTTTTCATTCATTAGTTTTCTAATATATATAATTACATATTAAATTTCATTTTAGAAACAATTCTTCTACGCACAACTTCTGCTATTACCATTGTTATGAGAACCATCATTGGGTTTATAATTTGGTTTATATCATTAGAAAATTCCTAAACATATGAATACAAAACTTTCAAATATGATCTACAAAAGGTACACAGTGATTTAAACTCAATGCCAGTGTATTCCTGATGCCACCAGTAAATACGGAATCTTATATTCAGAGATACAATTCTTAGCACGATTTACTCAACTATTTTACACATTCTCTTACAATTTGATAATGTTAGATATAACTGAGGTAAACAAAACTATTATGTTGCTTCGCTCTCTCATCATAGTAGAGATTTTCTAATCATTTACATGTCATGATGAAATTCTTCTCGTTATTTCAGACTTGAGAAGATCCATCCATGTTGTATCTATCTTGTAATATTTGTCTTCACGCATTATCTGTTTTTTTTTTCGAAATTCTATTGTGATAACATACTATACAATTTTTGCTTTGGAAAAACGAGGAAAAGATTTCAGAAGGTAATCAAACTCAATAATTTAAATCGGATATAGAGTTTTGTCTTAAATAGAAGCAAATAGTTCTGTAGGATTATCGCGTAATAAAATATAAAATATTTTCTTTCAAATAATATTTCTATGAGAGCAAAAGAGATCAATTCTAGTCAATAACATATTCTTTTACTCATTCATTTATAATGAAAACAAAAATTTATCATCTTTCTTCATGATTAGGTTGAGAGAAATACAATACATGACAAATCTCAAGTTCTTTCTCTATTCCGACAATAATTAATATAAATAAAATCGCTAATAAACACATTATCAATTCTGTAACATAATTGTATTTATCAGTATCTTTTTTTTCTTGTTATCAGTAATTTAGATAACATATTTTTATATTTCATCTTGAATGATTATTGTTTACATTTGTCTAAAAAATCACTTATTTCGTTTTAGTTCAATTCAATTTCACTCTCGCTTCGATTTTAACAATACTTTTCTTCAATGAAGTGATGATCGTATCGTCTTTATCATAGAAACTACAAGAATGATTATGAAAAATACTATAAAACAACTACGTTGTCATTTCATTGAAATTAGCTAATGTGGAAGAACTAATTCATAATATTCTAAATCAAAAACAAAAAACTTAGATCTGAAATTAAGTGTTATTTTCGTAATCATCATCGTGTAAACGAGCAATTCATCAACTTGTTTTCTTTCATCGATAAAATATAATTAGTATTAATATTAATAACAATAAATGATTGTCACGATTAGAAATATAAAAGAAAAGATTTTTCATTGCAGCTTTTTAGATATTTTCCAAAAGTAAATTAGTTGCAAAAACATCATGTCAATGTCGTATAATTAATGGAAATTCTTTTGTTTTCTATACAACTGAATAAGACAGTGATTATAATCTCATAATTATTTCAAATAAAAAAGGAAGTGGTCAATATATATTTCGATCATTTAACTCGAATAAATAATGATTCAAGAAAATTCTTTAATGAGGTAAAAAATAAGTTGATTTTGTTGAAGATTAAAAAAGAAATATCATTAGATCAATTTATATTATTCGATCTAAAATATGATGCAGTTAATAGAATAGATTTATTTTATAAATCGATACTTTGTCATTGCGTAAATTAACTTTTCAATGGATTCTTAACTATTGTTAACTGTTTAATAAAAAGAATAACTTGAAATTTTAATCACCAAAAAATCATTTGATTAAACTTTTTCTATAAGTACAAAAACATAATTGAAATTTACACATTCCTATATCAAATCATCCATAAAATTAATATAAGGATTGGATGTGGTGTAAATGCCAGTGCAAATCTTTCTCATTTCTCACTGTTGACTACACTTGAAAAAATGCACTTATTGACTCTATTCAATTTCAAGAATTTGAAAGATTAATAAGCAACTAACTATACAAACGTATAGAGTAGTACTTGTTATTTATCAGAATATTATTCAATATGCTTCCAGTTTCTGCATGCATGAGAAAGATTAATCATAAGATCTTACTTTTTCTTTACTATCATTGACTATAAGACACTCGTCTTCATTACCTCATTTACCAATAGAACTACGTTAGATTTGTAGTTCTTATATCATTAGATAGGCACTAAAAATATGTATTCAAATATATGAAAATTGATTACTAATTATTAAACTATGCTATCGAATATTACATCCAAAAATAGACTATTTTTCTTATTTTCTCATTTTTTAACATAATTTCAAATTGATCATATGTGTAAGTCAGTGGTGTGAATAAGCTGACATAGTTACGTACTACCTCTACCAACGTAATACTATACATATATATATACAATTCTAATTATGGTTTTTATTTATAGAAAAATATCCATATCCTCATTATAACGAAAGTGATCATTAGAGGCTAAATGCTGTATTTTGTCGTTCAAAAAATATCACGAAGCTGATTAAAAGTTCATAGAATTTTTTTATCAAATATTTTAGCACACTGAGACATTCAATCACTGTCAGTTTCAGCTTGACTGTAGATATTTTTCAATAGCATGATAGACTATCGGCAGAACCAGTCATAATATTACTCTTTTCACTTCACATATTGTTTTTCCTTCAATCTTGCAGATTGAATCCTTGTAATTGTTAATTCACGTGAGGAACACATGATACGTACAGATGAATAAGGTGTGTAATAATCGTATATATTCCTTTGACCATAATCATTTGATTTGAATTTAATTGTCTTAGAAGAGTGATTAACGAGAGCAATCAAATGTGCAGCTTTCATTTTGCTAGTGGAATATCTTTTTTCTGTTCAAAAACATTTTTAAATACTCGATGTGAATAATATGCAAGAGAAGAAAAATAAAGCCTCGGAAAATAACAAAATTTTCCCTGTGCTAATTTGTGGCTCCGTTGCACAACAGCAAGAATATGAATCAATCATGGAATATACGTCACTAAAATAACCTTAGTTTTCTTTGACATCTTTTACTTTAACGAGTTACTATATATATATATGAACAAAACGAGTCAAGATCATAAAATTCAGTACTGAGCAAATTATACCTATCACTGCAATGCAAAAATATAATAGATATGTATCAATGGAAAAAAAAAATTGTAAACATTCGATTTAATCTTTCTGTAAGTAGATGAATAAGTCATCAAGGTCAACTTGGTGCATTTCTCTCTTTCTTTAGAAAGTATACATTCGTTCTTTCTATTCAGAACCAACGACCGTCGATTGACATAAACTTTCTCTTGACAGAGTGACAAAAACCATTTTCCATTCTGTTGTTCACTTTCATTGCAATTTCGTAATTCGGTTATGCACTCAAGCCTTAAGGTAGGTCTCATTTGCCCCTCTTTCTACTTGCTCTAATTAATCAGTGCATTTTCTAATGAATACATACAACACATTTTCTGATTAGACAATGGAAAGAACAGGTATTGAAGATTCAACTTTATCACAAATACTTTCTACTGATGTCGAGCGTCAGAAGAACACAGTTTCATGCAAATGTAAAATTTGTGAAGCTCCTGCTCGATATTCTTATTATGGTGTTATTGTATGTCATTCATGCAAAATGTTTTTTAAACGAAATGCTGAAAATAGACAAGTCAATCGAATTCAAAATATTTTTTTTTTGCTTCATTGAAATTGATTTATTTAGGAAGTATCGAAATGTCACTATGGTAATAAATGCGATATTGCCATGAATAATCGTCATATATGTGCTTCATGTCGACTTGACAAATGCTTCAAAATTGGAATGCGTATGGAAATGATTCGATCACATCAATGCGAAAAAACCGATAAAAGTAGAAAGAAAAAATTGACTACTAATTCAAACCAATCAATATCAACGACGTCAGTAACAATAAACAATGAGCAAAAATCTGTACTGGTGAGATACTATTAGATCTGTTAAATCCAACATTTTGAGATATAGACCCAAGCCGTACTTCTAATTTCAAGTACATATTTTAATATAAATCCTATAGACACTCTGATTTCTGCGGATTGGTGAAAGTTGAGCACGAGGAAAGATGAGCACCGGAAAGTTAAGCACAAAGAAAGTTGAGCACGAAGAAAATTAAGCACCAAACAATAAAATCAATTCATACGTGGAGAATATAAAATGGAAAGTGAACATGAATCTTCTTGAGATCAAACACTAGGTGCGAACATGAACAGTAAATATATTTAACATTTTTCTAATTAATACCGCTTAATGAATAGGCAAAAGAAGATTAACCCTACTATCGAAAAATAACAGCACTTATTCTCTGATAAATTGTCCTTTTTTAACATACTAATTATTTTCATTAGTAGTTCAATGAAATCTTCGCACATGTTTTATTGTAAATAATATTATTAAATAGAAAACAGAGCATAGACATCGTTTAAGTCTTATCATATCTAAGCTTTAAAATTTCGACTAGTTAATCTTAAATAAGGACTAAAAATACAAGAAGCTATTAATTGTCCCACTGAATCAGTATTTTAACGTGCTTATCGAACATTGATTGTTTCTAAAAAAGTTATTTCATCAAAATGCCACTCATATTGGTTTAGTACCAATAAAAGTCGGAAAATGCCAAACTAGAAAAAAAGAGAGAAGCCTTATGAAAACAAAAATTAAATTTTATTTCAACATCCGGTCAGAGTTTTTTTAATTAAAATTTCTTCAGCCGCACATAATATTTCAATGTCATTTTTATCTATTACTAAATAGTTTCTCACTAAATGAAAGTAAAACTTTATTCCCTATTCAATAAATACCACATATATATATTGATTTTTTTTTCGTGCTTAACTTTCCAGTGCTCAACTTTCCGATTCCCGATTTCTGCTATCAATACATCCTACATATTGATCAGACAATATCAGTGATGATCTTATAATAATCAAGCCATAATTTACTGTTAGTTTTAGAGTATGATTCATTGAGTCGGTCCTGAACCTAAAATTTAGTTTGACTAAATCTGGAACCAACTCGAGATGCCACTCCATTGAAATGCTTCCATTAGCATGATAATTAATTCTTTCCAACTCGATCATGTATTAAATAAAACTGCACAAAAACTATGGTTATTGTTTACTTCTATATCTAGGATTATTGATAAGAATTCGAAATGAATAGTATTTATACGAAAACTTATTACAAACATAAGACAAATTTTGAGGTGTTCAAAATAATCTCGAGATTTTTTTGCTAGATTTTTGAGAATTTCAAAAAGACATTCTCTATTAAAAATTACGTTTTATTCTCGATTTTTTAGATTCCAACAACAAATCTCTTAGAATCTGATCAATCAACATTAAGTATTGATCAATGGAATCTTTTGTCAAATTTAGTTCATTGTTTCGATGAAAATAGTGGATATGCATTGGTCGAACGTTTTATAGAAGAACAAAATCGATTACCACTCAAATTAAGATTTAAATATCCATCAGTTTGTGAGTTTTTTATGTTGTTGAAGGGTAAAGTTCAAATTGTATTCGAAAAAAATCGTGATTTTCTTTCATTATCTCGTTATGATCGTACAACATTACTTCGAACTACATTAGAATATACAACAAGTATTGGTGGTATGTTTACATTACGTCAGTATAAATTATTTGATTATCCACCTTTCTATAAATCTGCTGAAATGATATTTCAACCATCTGCAGCAATCTTCACTAAACGTGTTATTGATCAACTTGATCCAGATAATACATTTATTAAATTAGTATTTGCAATACTTACTTTCTCGACAATCAATTATACTATATATAGAAAAAACGTTCATAGTAATTTAACAAATATCAAAGTAACTTTACCTATTCAAGATATGTACACAGATTTAACATGGCGATATCTTCTATACAAATATGGTCATCATCAAGCTGTAATACGTTTTTCAAATCTTTTAAGATGTCTTTTTGCTGTAATTGCAGCCGTTGTTGAAGCACATGAATCAGAAAAATTTACAGAAATGATCGATTCCGTTATTGAACAAACTGAACAAACACTTTGTTTGTAAACAAAAGAATTCTGTCGTTTTTTTTTGTACTGTTTATATTCACAACTAAGTTAAACAGTATGCACTTGTTAAATAAACATTAAGCAAAAGTTATTTAGTTATTGAAAAAAATATTTGGTTCGCTAGGATTGAAAATCGAGTTATCGTTTGCTATAAATAAATTTTTTCTTTACATATTTGCTTTATTTAATTTCTATAATATCATTCGCAATTCACAATAAGAGAAAGTTACTAACTTATTAAATCAAGCTCATCTGTCAAGAGGTAACATCAAAAGAGATTTTTCTAGCAAAAGTGTTTCGAGTAGAACATTTCTAAAAATTATTCTGGAACGTAAATTTTTCTGCAGAATATGTAGTATAAAAAAGAAACTTCAGGAATGAAAAGAATCGACTTGTTAAACTGTAACATTGTTTACATAATTATGCACTCAAACTTTTGTACTAATTGTATCATAATGTGTGAAAAAAGTATTTATTCCACAATCTTACTGATGATCTAGATAATCTAATTGATAAAATTTCGAGATGCTTGATAAAATGAAATAATTTATTCAATAACTTAAGCTTTTGAATTTCAAAATATATCAATAATCAAATTAATCTTTACAATAGATGATCATATTCTCTCGATGCATATCTCTATAGTCAGTAATACATAAAATGTCTGTTTCAATTAATTATCGCTTCACAACCACACGCCATTGTAACACAATTTGGTACAATTAGTTATAATAACATTTTATCAATAATAATTCACAACACTGCCAGTAGATCAATTATACGAATCCCTTATTTTTCTATTCAACACAGAAAAACAAATAGAAAAAATAGAACAGAAAAACGCTTAGATAAATTGTGCAATTTTATTGAAGAAAAACTTTTAATGTAGCTAATAAATATAACATTCGTAACACTCGAGAAAAATATCTAGTTCAACGAGACGTTTTATGACTAGGAGAAGATGAAAAAAGCATATTCATCTCTTGCTACTGCTTTCAATAAAAACAATTAAAACTCTTGTTCGTCATTGGCAGAAATATGAAGTGCTGTGATTATTTAAAGAGGCTAGTTACTCACTTTTACAAATCGTAAATCAAGATAGTTTTTCATAACAAAAAGCTCGAGAATTCTGAAGTCATATTCACCAGAAGTAACAATTGCAAAAATATAGCCGATTCAGCTATTTTATTCTTTGGCTTTACCGAACAGTTTTTCTATCATCTTTTGAGAACTACCATTGAAAACAATTACAATCAATATGGTTATAATTGTCGAAAAAACTATTGAAAATGTTGGTATGCTTGAGTGGAAAATTATTTATAGCTCCACCAGTTGGCAGATGAAGTCGAATAAAGGAAAAAATAGCCAAGCACTGATACTGCATTGTACTCGAAAGATATATCAAAGATATCTTCTAGAATTTCTTAGTCATTTCAAGTATACTGTCAACATGTATAATGAGCATATTAATGTGACTTGATTTGTATATAAGTCTGCCTAGCAATATAGCCCAAATACTTCATTGTATTTCAATATAGGAATATTAGTGAACTATGACGTAGCATTTGCTCTTCATTGCTCAACAGACTCATATGAAACCAACTCAACCTAATAGGTTTATGAAACACGTTCATAGTAGGACTAAAATAGCTATGCAGTTCAAGGGAGCAGCTTTCGAGGTGGAGTGTGACTGCATGTCTTTCCCATTTGTCACTAAACTCCTACACCCAAAAAAATGGACTTATTGACTCTATCAAATTTTAAAAATTTTAAAGGTCAGAAACCAACTAACTCTACTAGTATATAGGAGTAGTACTTGTACTTCATCACAATACTATCCGATATGCTTCCAAGTTTTGCATACATGAGAAAGGTTGATCACAATATCTGACTTTTTACTTATCATTGACCATAATATAATTGTCTGCATCACCTTGTTTATCAATAGAAACACTTCAGATTTATTGTTCTTGTGTCGTTCAATAGACACTAGGTATATGTATTCAAATATTTGAAAATCGATGACTAGTCATTACACAATGTCATCGAATAGTAGTATATTTAAAAATAGAGTATTCTTTCTCTTCTCTTATTTTGTAACATAATCTCACATGGATCGTATGTGTGAGTCAGTCATATGAATGAGCTATTATGATGTATACTTATAAAAAACAATTAATACCTTCAAAATAGTTAAAATGATGATTAGAAGTTAAATGATTGTATTTTGTGATTCAAAAACATCATGAAGCTAATAAAAATTTTGTAGGATTTTTTTATCAAATATTTTAGGTTAGTGTGACTTTCAATTGTTGTAATTTCCAGTTTCACTGAAGAAACTATTGCATAGCGTTTGAAATTATTATTGGAACTATTATTTAATTTTATCTTTTAACTTTTCATGTTGTTTTTTTTTCGCTCTTGAAGCTTGAATTGTTCTGTTTGTTAATTTACGTGAGAAACACGTGGTACGTTTAGATAAATGAAGAGTATAATGATTAAATACATTCATTTTAATATAGTTATAGGATTTGTATATGATTGTCTTAGAAAAATCACTGAAGAAAGTAAAAAGTGTACATATTTTATTTTGCCTAGTGAAATATCAATTTACTCTTAGAAAATATTTCTTTTATTTATAGAATTCAAAAATACGCACTAATATAAAAATAGATACTTGGAAAATAAAAACACTTGACTTGAAAGGAACTTATTGCTCTGTTATACAACAATCAGAAAATGATTTTATTATAGAATGTACATCACTTAAATAACCTTAGTTTTCTTTCACATTTTTTATTTTAACGAGTTACTATATATATACATGAACAAAACGAGTCAAGATCATAAAATTCAGTACTGAGCAAATTATACCTATCACTGCAATGCAAAAATACAATAGATATGTATCAATAGAAGAAAAAAATCGTAAACATCTGACCTAGCCTTTCTATATATATATAAGAGCATTGCACGAAGGTCAACTTAGTGCATCTCTCTCTCTTCAGAACACGCAAATTTATTCTCTTGATTCACCAACAAGGACCATTGATTGACATATAATCTTCTTGGTGGAGTGAAAAAAATCTTTTTTTTTCCATTCTGTTTCATTTTTATCGCAATTTGGTTATGCACTCAAACTATAAGGTCTGTCTTCTTTTTCTTTCTTTCTTCTTTCTCTAATTAATCAGTGCATTTTCTAAAGAATACATACAGCTCATTTTGTGATTTGATAATGGAAAGAACAGCTACAGAAGATTCAACTATATCACAAATACTTTCTACTGATGTCGAGCGACAGAAGAAAACAAATTCATGCGAATGTAAAATTTGTGGAGATTCTGCTCGATATTCTTATTATGGAGTTATTGTGTGTCATTCATGTAAAATGTTTTTTAAACGAAATGCTGCAAATAGACAAGTCAATCGAAATAAAATATTTTTTTTCTTCATTGAAATTGATTTATTTAGGTAGTGTTGAAATGTCATTTTGATAATGATTGTGATATTAACATAAATAATCGTCATACATGTGCTTCATGTCGACTTGAAAAATGTTTCAAAAATGGAATGCGTATTGAAATGATTCGATCACATCAATCCGAAAAAATCGATAAAACTAGAAAGAGAAAATTGATCACTAACTCAAATGAATCAGTATCAACAAATTCAATGACAGTATACAGGAATAAAAAACCTACATCACCAGTAAGTTTCTTTGTGACATATATTGTTTCATTTCTCTAAGTATTATCACAAACATAAAATTTGATATAAAAAAAAGAGCTTCTAAATTTACTTAATTTAATTGAAACTAACAACTTTACCTTTAAAATGAAAAAAGAAACATTCATTATCTTAATATAGCTGCTACTAAAAATGAGAATCGTAATAAGAACCACTTTATGTAAATTCATAGTAAACGTTCTTAAATTCAAATTATTCTGTCAACTGAATGGAGGGCCATCTTAGATAAAAAGCACTTGCATATATGTTTGCTCTCACGTGTCAAGTTCACGTGTTCAGATGTACTCCAATAACCGTCTTCTATCAAATTTAACCAAAGATTCTTGGGGTAACAGAAACCGAGTCTGTGCTTAAATTGTGAAAATTTTCAACTTGACTGTTTTGGTCAAAAAATGGTCTTTTGAGGAAAATAATGACTTTTTATACAGCTTGACCAAAGGTCACCGAGGTCAAATGATTCAAATCTGTAGTAAATTTTTGAGAATTTTGAATTTGACTTTCTTTTCGTTCAGGAAAAGGATTTTTAATAAAATTATGATTTTTTTTACAAAGCTTGATCAAAAATGATCGAGGTCACGAATGCGAATCTGTACTCAGATTTCATAAATTGTGAAGTTCATTTCTTCCGTTGAGGAAAACGTCTTTTGTGAAAATCATGATTTTTTTTACAAAGTTTGATCAAAGGTTATCGACGCCGGGGAGTCCAACTCTTTAATTAATTTTTTGAAATTTTGAATTCAGTTTTTTCGTGAAGCCGAAAGTTTTTTGAGAAAATAACGATTTTTTATCAATCTGCACCAAAGGTAATTGGGGTCAGAAATATAAATCTATATTTAGTTTTCCAAAATTTTCCGTTTCAGTTCTTCGGTCAAGAAACGAGTTTTTTGAGGAAACGGGTGCACGAAAATTGGTCGAACGAAAATTGATTGATACGAATATTAGTCACTACGAAAATTGATCAACGAGAAAAATAGTCGAAAAATTCTTAATTAAGAAAAAAGAATCTTTCAATAAGAGCGACAGCAGTGTAAAAAAATAAATTAATATCAGTATATAATCTGTCACTGGTACTTTTAATATAGTTGTTGCAGTAATGTGTGCAAGTAAAGTGGACTCCAACCTCTTTTCAGAACAGTTGGTTTTCAGCGAAAGAAAAAATGAAAATAAAAAACGGGTGCGAATGTCGATATGGGTCTTCTTAAACCCCATTGCACACTACAATTTACACCAGTTGTGGCACTCACACCTGCAGTCACACCAACGCTAACAATTACACCGCAGAGTCAAAAAGCTTTTTTCGCAGTTCCACAGCTCTATCAGAATTAATTTCGATACAATTTCATGAAAGTACATGAATCTAGTAATTTTAGTTTTAAAAAGGAGTTCTATTTCATATGCTACATACACTAGAGAAAAACTCCGTTATAATGATGAACATTTCACCAATGGCGTCTTTCATATTCTTCTTGTAATGCTTTGGCTGACTCGTCGCATTCGAAGTTTTTATTTTATTTTTTTTTATTACGACTTTTTCGACTAATTTTCTTGTCGATCAATTTTCGTAGCGATTGATTTTCGTATCGATCAATTTTCGTATCGACCAATTTTCTTCCACCAATTTTCGTTCGACTAGTTTTCATTCGACCAATTTTCGCTTTCCCTGAGGAAACATGACCGTTTTTCTCTAAAGTTTCACAAAATGCAATTAGGGTCAGCAATTCAAATCTCTAATCAGTTTTTCAAAATTTTGAATTTCACTTTTTTCGTCATAGTATAAATTTTTTAAGAAAAAAATTATTTCTAATACAGCTTTACCAAAGACTAGGAATCACTATTCCAAAATCTATAATTAGTGTTTCAAAATTTTGAATTTGATTTCTTCGAATTAAGAATAGGTTTTTGAGAAAATAATTTTCTCCATAAAGCTTGAGCAAAGGTAATTGAGGTCACAAATAGTAATCTGTTTTTGTTTTTGAGAATTTTCAGTTCGATTTCCTTGGTCAAGGAAACCGTTTTCTGGAAGAAAAACGCTTTTTTTTATATAGTTTGACACAGTGTAATCACGATCAAGAGTTCAAATCTTTAATTAGGTTTCGAGAATTGTGGATTTTTATGGTAAAGAAAAAATTTTTTGAGAAAATAGTGTTTGTTTATGAAGGTTGACCAAAGATAATCTAGTTCGGAATGGAAACCTGTTATTAGTGTTTTAAGAGTTTTGATTTTGATTTCTTTTGTCGAGGAAAAGGTTTGTTGAGAAAATAATAACGCTTTTAAAAGTAAGAGGAAAGACCATCAAAGTTGATATATTCGAATCTGTAATTAGGTTGTGAAAGTTTTGAATTTGATTTCTTTGGTTGAGGAAAGAGTTTTTTTTATAAACTTTGACGAGAGGTCATCGGGGTCGAGTAATCCAAATGTGTTAGTGGTTTTTCAAAATTCTCAGTTTGATTGTCGTTGTGAGGAGGGTGGATGTGGATGTGAGTAGAAATGCATTTCCACCGATATTTACACTCACACTTTAGAAGAATTATCAATCGATTGGGTGGAATTGATTAAAACTATGTTCGAGAGAAGCAAAAAAGGGAAAAGTTTTCGCTAAATCAGTTCTGAGAAATAATTTTTGCGCCGAAATAAAACATCTCGATTGTGAACACAATGGGAAAATATCACTTAAGGAATTTGTATTAATATAGATTCTATGAAGATAAAAAGAGCAGATATTTCGTGGTTGAAACTCAAAGGCTAGTATTTATTTGAGCATTAAGAATATTGGAATGAGCAATAATAAAAATACGATTTAGCAATAATTTGTGAGCAATAAAAAGACTCTATTTGAACAATTTTATAGTATCAAATGTACAATAATTAATTCATGAAGTAGCAGTACTAATTTTATATTTTAGCAATAAAAAAAAGAAAAACTACATTATTTTTAGTTACAACTGAAAATAAAAAAAGAAAAATGAAAAATATCGTATATTATTATGTCAATAAAGCTCTTTTTTGCTTTAAATGGTCTGCCTCTTTTTCTTACATATTTGTATAAATAAATGTGTTAGAGCCGTAATAAGTTTTTGTGTATATGCTTTTTATTTCCGAAAACTAAGAGCCTCCCTGTTATTACACACACGTAGATCTATACATCTGAGATGATGAAAGTATACAAAGAATAGATATAATACGAATGAAATATACCCGAATAATCACATGAAAGGAAGAAATGAAGAATCCAAGAGATAGCAATATGGAAATGTACTTGACAGTAGGGAGCTGCACCGAGTTTTTTGGTCCCGATCAAAGAATCGTGAGCCATTCTATCATATCGAATACTAAACTGTTATTCGAATACATATTTTGTAGAGCAATGTTTACTCTTTCAGACGATTTGATTAAAACTGTACAAGAGCCATTCATAACCAAAATCTTTTCAATAAAAAGTCCGAGTCCATTGTTTCGGATCTGACCGGATCCAAGTATGGACCCGGACTTTTTTATTTAAAAACTTTCGGATACGAATGACTCTTGTATAGTTTTAATCAAATAGTCTGAAAGAGCAAACATTACTCTACAAAATGTGTATTCGAATAACAATTCAGTAATCGATAGGATAGAATGGCTCAGGATTCTTTGGTGGGTCCAGAAAAATCGGTGCAGCTCCCTATCTGACAGAAAGAAAGAGAACGAAAGACGTAGATATATATGTACAGAAAGAAAAAGAACGAGTACACACATGTATAGTATAACATAACTCTCTCTTGCAGCACATCTTTGAAATGGATCATAACAAAATGAATCGATATTGCCCTTTTTTATATCAAATTTACCGTTAATTTAAATAAATCATTGCTGATTCAATATAATTATTGCCAATTCAGAATATTTATTGCTAAATTTCATTGTTGCTCATTTAAATTATTTTATTGCTCAATTAAATATAACTCGAACTCAAAAGATAACGATTGTAAAAACGCGTCTGAGAATAACTGACAAACAGAAATAATATATAAAGTCGTTTCTACGCTAATTCTAAAAACAGACACTAGAGAAACAAGAATGGTTAACATTTCTTTGGGTTTTCTTTTCATTGTTGAAACATAATCAGTGGTGTGACCAGTCGTGGGCAATCAGGTACTTATTTAGCCAAACTCTTTTGAGTAGTGGGGAACTATGGGCAATTGTCACTATCTCCAAAAACATTCATGAACAATCATCCAATTACCCACGACTGGCTACACCATTAGTTGCGTGTCTAGAAAGGAATAACTTTTGCTGTGTTACCCAATGATCTTTTTGTTCAGAATGAGGAATGAAGTCGCAGATTTTCAGTTTGAAAGTCATATAACTGAAAGCAATCAGTGTAGCAGTAGTACTGTTAATTCGTATGCATGAAATGAAGTTGGAATATTCCAATGTTGATAACCTTTTATGCACTTAAGTGGAAAGCAATGTTCAGATCTGAGTTGCCGAATATCTGTTCTTTCCTTGAGTTGTGCAGAACTTGAATCAAAAGCGCTTTAATCAGTTTGATTTTTATTCTCTATATCGACTAATTTGAAATCTAGACGTTGAATTTATTTTTATCCTTGCCTGTTCGATGTGACAAAAGGTTGTAGAAATGTATACATTGCATCCTTGAACGCTATTTTAGTAAAAATTCGGACAGTTGTATTCAAAGCGAATAGAATATTTTCATCAAGATTTTACGGGATAGCTTTTTCAATGCAGTAATATGAGTTTTTATAAGAAATAGCACACAACAATAAGAAGTTATCAGCGAAGAATAGTCGTGAGGACTGACTTGAACCTTAATTTGTAGTTTCAGATGAAAGACAGTCGTGCAAAAAAATGTTAAAGAAAAGCGAGTTTCTATGTGTGGTGGTTAGTCACCATAACGAATAACTTTATCGAGATTTAGATTAATAATAATTATTTGTTAAATTACGGCGACATATTTTTATCTTTCAGAAAAGAATGTGCAAATCCATAGGATGAGCATCACTATATATTAATTCACTCGACTGAAAGGAGTGTTATATGAAATAAAATGAATTTGTCTGCTTGTATGTTTGTATGCACGTGTGAAATCACCTATGCACATACACTAGTTAGGACTCGCAGCAACTATTTTCAGTTAGAACTGCAAAGTTACCGTTAACAGAGAGTTACATTATCGGGAAACTGGTAACAGAAAATTCCGTAGTCGACTTTTTTCAGAAATGAAAGGATTTTTTTGAGAAAATAATAACCAGATTTTATAAAGGTTGACGAAAATAAATGAAGCTCCAAGAATTCAAATCTATAATCAATTTCTCGAAATCTTCATTTAGAATTTTATCATAAAGGAAAGATTTTTTTGGAAAACAATAGTTCTTCGATGTACTGAAAAGAATCATATGAAATAGAATGAGTTTGTCGTCTGACACTCATTGGAAGAGTTATGTATTCAGATGTATTAGTGTGATTATAGATTCGTTAATCTCAGTAACATCAAATATATGTGAGGTTTTCTCAGATCGCCAAGTTAGTCGATTAAATATTTTCAGTGTTCGGCTATCAGTCCACCAAACTTTATTCGGTTAGTAGTATATTTGATGCATTCCCGTTTCTTTTTTACTATATGATGTGGTTAGAAAAGTTCGATGTGTAAGTGGCACATTTTCTGTGACATTAATATGCAATCAGTTATATTTTTTGATGGTGTGAACTTGACCTGAGCCTATGAGTTGCATCAGATAAGCTTTGTTGTAAGTTGTTCCATCTGGATGTGATTCTCGAAGCGGATATGTGTCAGAGAAAAATATAATACGTAGAACTGTATTCACGCAAAAGTGTATTTACGATCCCACTAGCATTCGTATCCACGCCGACAAGTACTTCTGACACTGAAAGTCTAGTTTTAGTCAATCTGACAAGATCGGTATCTAAGTCTACTTACATCAGTTTTTTTTCTGACTGAGTATTTAATTATTCGCATATTTTCTCAGGAATTCTGACTCGTGGAATTTCTAGTAACTATAACCCGAAGAAGCGAATATAAAAAGAGATTTGCAAATGGATCACGTCTTCAATGGTAAGTCGACAATAAAGAACTATTACTTAAGTGCATTAAAGTAAATGAAGCAACTAACCATGAATAGCGCCGACGAATGACTAGTCGTTGATATTACAAGTATATTGTAGATTCGTCTCAGAAAAAATCTGTATAAAAGTTAGATGTTTTTAAGAATATTGCACTAAGATTTCCTTAATGAGTACTTTCCAATAGAATGTTGACTTTTTAGCTAGACAATGAAGTTCAAGAAATAAGGAATAGTTCACGACAAAGTTTCGGTTTGGAATTTTCCATCGAGAATTCTCATATGATAAATCTAACAATTTTTCTAAGTAAGCAAAATCTCGAATCTGGTAGGGTGTAAATCAAAGAGGATGATCTTATGGGGGAATAGAATTAAACATGGCAGCAGCTAACCGCTGCACTGGAAAATTTTCTGAAGCAACACTTCAGGCTATTAGGATCCATCGGAAAAATGTCAATAGTCTAGATCTAATGGGTTTCAATAAGGAACAGAAGTGACAAAAACTCAGAAATATTTTCAAATGAAGCTCGAAAACAGTTTTTTTGCATTTCCACAATATATAAAGAGTACATTTTGTGGAAAGCGTTATTCAAAGAATTTATATTTGGTCTATCGGAAGCAAATTTGAATGAAACAAAATGAGTTGGGTGTGGGTATGTGTCCTTGTCTATGGCAATTCACGTGTCTGAATGCATTTGAGTATATTCAAATTGCCTGTCGAGTCAGATGGCTACTTTTAATAGGAGCGTCACTCTAGTGGCACATTGCGGTTACAGATCAATTCTTATACGATTTATTTTAAGCTAAAAGTTCAGCTGAACTTGTATTTTTGTAGCGAACGCTCTAACAAACGACATTGTCGATTGATGTGCTAGTAAGCATACTCGTTTTTAGTAGTTTTCAAGGAGTATGGTGCATTTTCGTGAAAATGTCGCGGATATGCCTTGCTTTGGAATTCTCTCAGTGCATGGAATATAATCTCTTTTTTCGGGAGCTTGTAGATACTACTGCCATAGTGCAGTTCATTTAGATCTCCGTTGGGTACAAAGGGTGTGAGTATCAATTTGATTGAATAAATTTATGACAAAAATCATCACATAGAGACACATAGCATTGTACACAACAAGACTTAAGTAATCATTGGCTGTTACTTTTAGAGTATAGCTGGTTCAGTCAGCCATAAACCTGGGCCTTGATCCGACCAAATTCATGACCAATCTAATGGACTCTAAATGTGATTGCGTTGAAATGTTTCAAATAGAATGATAATTAGTTCTGTTCAATCGATTGACTCATCTAAATTATTGAAAAATATTAATTCAATTTCGAACTAAATAAATATAGATAAAATCTACGTCATTGTTCACTACTATCTCTCGAATTCTACTTATTAATTCTAAGCGTATATTATGTATATAAACATTTAGCCTGTTGAAGATGGAATTTCTTTTTAAGAAATGAAGTTGCATAAAATTCTTAAACAGTATAATTACTCGCACCACTGTCAAGACTCAACTTGCAGTTTGAAATAGCATTTACGTCATTTGAAACTCCCATGGGACGTTCTCTAAGACAATCATTATATTCTTCACTTTCAGATCCATCTCATATTACTGTATTTTATTCTCTTCGCAAGTTAGGATTAAAAAGGTTTCCATTTGTTTCGTTTTTGTTGACTGTTTTTTTGGTGCCCCAATTTTGATATATTATAGAAACAAAGACAATTAACGTACTATCAGAGATCGTTGCAATTTAGTTATTAGTTGAACTAAAACTTGAACAAATTTATGTGCTCTCAGCTCTTGATTGGTTAATTATATCCTGATATGTTAAAGATATTTACGAGATCTTTTGTCAAATTTGGTGAATTTCCAAGGCATTACCTATTGAAAATGACGTTTTCTTATCTCTTTTTTAGATTCAAACATCAAATCTTCTACAATCTGATCAATCAACATTGAGTCTTGATCAATGGAATCGTTTATCAAATTTAGTTCATTGTTTCGATGAAAATAGTGGATCTGCATTTGTCGAACATTTTCTAGAAGAACAAAATCGATTACCTCTCAAATTACGATTCAAATATGCATCAGTTAATGAATTTTTTAAATTAATAATGAGTAAAGTTCAAATTGCATTCGAGAAAAATTGTGATTTTCTCTCATTATCTCGTCATGATCGTACAGCATTACTTCGATCTACAGTAGAATACACATCAAGTTTTGGTGGTATGTTCATAATATGGCAATACAAATTATTTGATTATCCACCTTTTTACAAATCTGTTGAAATGATATTTCAACCATCTGCATCAATCTTCACTAAACGTGTTATTGATCAACTTGATCCAGATAATACATTTATTAAATTAATACTTTCAATTCTTGCTTTCTCAACAATCCACTATACTGTATATAGAAAAGATGTTGATATTAATTTAACAAATATCAAAGCAACTTTACCTATTCAAGATATGTACACAGATTTAGCATGGCGATATCTTCTATACAAATATGGTCATCATCAAGCTGTAATACGTTTTTCAAATCTTTTAAGATGTCTTCTTGCGGTAACTGAAGCCGTTGTTGAAGCACATGAAGGACAACAATTTACAGATATAATTGATTCTGTTGTTGAACAAACTGAACATGCACTCTCTTTGCAGTCATAAGATTCTTCTTTTTTCTTTTTTCTTTTTTTTTTGTTATTTATATCGAGACTACCTCGAATAACACATATTCTTCAACTACACGTTATATAGATGTTATTTAGTTTGTAATAAACATATTTCGTTCAACTTATAGTAAAATCAAATATTCATATGTGATTAGTAAAGGTTTTAGTTTTTATATACCTGCTTTTATAAAGTTAATAATCTGGATCGTCTGTATACGAATAATGTTTCAAAAGATTTTCTTAAGAAAAAGTTTTTTAACAGAATATTTTTAAAAATTCTTCTGGAATGTAAATTTTTCAACAAGACACGTAATATAAAAAGAAATGTCTAGTATGAAATGAATCGACTTGTTAAACTTTAGCATTGTGTACATTGTTATATCCTCAAACTTTTATAACAATTATGCCATTATATACAAAAGTGTTTATCTAAAAAGTTTAATCGTAATCCAAATAATCTATAATTAATAAAATTTTGAGATGCTTAATAAAATCGAACTTTTCAATTGCAAACTATTTCAATAAACGAACTAATCTCTATGATAAATGATGATATTTTATCGATACATACTCTATAGTTACCAATACATTCTATGTTTATTTTAATTCATTTTTGTTTCGCATCCACACATCATTTTTGCACAATTTGGTATAATTAGTTATAATAAAATTTTATTTCTCACTATTGACAATTTCTATTAAAAGATCAAACATGCGAATCCTTCATTTTCTTACTCAACATAGAAGAACAAATAAAAAATGTAGAAGAACGAAGAGTTTAGATGAATAATATGATTTCATTTCTATTAAACAGAAATCACAACACTTGAGAAAAACATTTTTGTCTTAAGAACAAAAAAAAATTGTTAATTATTGATGAATATTATTCTAGTTCGTTACAGAAACATTAATTGCATTTTAATACCAATTACAAATCTCGTCTATAACATAAATCGTGAAAAAGATTTTAATCATCATCTCATTATGAACAGCTACTCAAAGCACAACAAAAGTTTCTCTTCGTCATTGAAAGATATATTAATAGATGTATAGTTAGAAAAAGAATTGCAAACAAAAAGAACGAAAAACATGAAATATGACACATGTTAATAGAGGTGCCGTCAATATATTTCCCAAGAGTAGTCTAAACTCATCCATGAATTTTATGATTAGTAGGAAATGAGAAAGTATTTTTTCTTCTCTCTCTTTTTTCTGCCAAAAAAGAAACTGAAAAAATTCTATTCTCCATCGCCAAATATATGAAGAACTATAATTGTTGAGAGCTGCTAGTACTCCCATTCACAAATCGGAAATTAACAGAGTTTCTCATAATAAAAATCTACAAAACTCTTAATTTCTATTCATCAGAAATAATAGTTGCGCAAGCATAGTCAACTCAATTATTTTATTTCTTGATTCTATCGAGCAGTTTTGTCTCTCGTTCTCTGAAAACAAGTATTGAGAAAGAATTGCTATCAATATATTTGGATTTATCGAGAAAATTACTGAAGAATGTTGCTATATTTGACACAGAAACAAGTGAAAGATGAAATCGAATATATTCTTGAAATATACAAAACTCTTATATTTCATAAAATACTTCGGTAGTGTTGTTTGAATTTAGGAAGTGTTACGAAAAATGACGATTTGCCGAGCAATGGGTTAGAAATCGCCGAGTTTTCAAGCAGTGGGTCACACTCTAAAAGCAACATTTAACTTTAGTGAAAGAAAACGTGAAATTTCGATTTCAATCTTGCTTACTTCGAAGTATTTCTAACAATACACATTTTTATGTCAAGTACAAAACATATAGTAAATATCTTGTTCTTAGAAAAACTAATACAAACATGAACTGAAGTCATCTATCACATATGTAGCCAAAAGATTGAAATATTATTCAGCACGGTCAACTGCGTTCAACGGTACAATATATTATTTTTTACTGTCTTTATTATTAAAAATAATCAACTGTAGAATATAAAATGAAACTAATGCTACTATCTTTGTCATCACTGTGAACAATCTTGAACGCAACATTTCTTTTCAATCTTTATTACAAACATATGTTCCATTATTAGATATGATAAATCAGTAAAATAACTTTCATTCATCAGTTTTCTAATATAATAATGCATTAAACTTCATATCAGAAATACTTCTTTTATACATACCTTCTCATATCAGTATTGTTTGGAGAACTATCATTACATTTATAATTTGGTTTGTGTCATTAGAAAACTCTCTGGAAAAACATAAATACTAGAAACTTTAAAAGATGACCTACATAAAGCATTAAGAGAATTTAAGTGAATTTTTGTGCCTTCCTGGTGCTACCGCTGTATGTGGTGTCTTGTATTTAAACATACAATTCGGAGCAAGATTTGTTTAGTTATTATTGCAAACTCTGTCAACTTGGTCATATTAATTGTGACTAAAATAGATCAAGGTTTTTTTTCTTCTTCACTGGCTCATCATTACAATTGTACTTAATTACACTGGCAAAAGTTTAAGAAAGTGCTCATTATCAAAATTTGCTTCATTATGTTCTTGTTCTTTTTAAGAACATTTTTTGTCGTCATCGAGAAGATTCTTGCGATTTCTGTTTATTTTTGATTCATTGCCACACGCAGATGCACATGTAGTTGCAGTTGTCTTTGACGATGTTGCAATCTTAATTTGGAGTGAACGATTTCGATATGATTTCAATTTCAAACATATGCCGATTTTGCCCATGCGTATTGTGGAGTTTATTCTTTGAAAAAAATGAAAAAAGAAATTCAGAAGGTGATCAATCTCTACAAACTCAAAGGAAAATATTGTTTTTCTTAGATAAAAAACAAGTATTTCTTCAAAACTTTATGATAGAAAAACAGGTTTATTCTAGACGATAATAGATTCTTTTCCTGTTTCATATGTGATTAAAAAAATTGTTTTATTTCTTAATAAGTAGTTTCTTGGAAACACGACAAATACACAAGTATCAGGTTCATTCTGTAGTTCGATAAAAATTAATATGAAGACAAATCACTGACGAACACATTATCAGCTCTTAGACATATTTGAGCTAGTTAATATTCTTTTTTTTATCGTTACCAGTAGTTTAAACAACATCGTTTTACATTCTATTTTGAACCAGTATTGGTTGTATTTGTCAAAATAATCAATACTCTCATTTTGATTCAAGTTGATTTCACTTTCTATTTAATTCTAATAGTGCCCTTCATCAATGAAACGATGATCGTATTATCTGTATTCAGGAAACTATAAAAGTAATTACCCAAATGTTGTAAAAAAAACGATGTTAACATTTCATTGAAATTAATTAGTTATTTTACGACAACAAATTCATAATTCTAAAAACAGAAAACGAAATTCGAATTGTATATCAACTATTATTTTCAGAATTATAATCGAGTAAACGAACAACTCATCAATATGTTTTGCTTAATCAATAAAATACAATTAGAATTAGCATTAAGAACAACAAATGATTTCCTTGATTAAAACTATAAAAGGAAAAGATCTTCCATTGGAATATTTTTTAAATTCTTTTCCATGATAAATTAATTGCACAAAAGTATTAAAGCCGTGTTCTACAAATAATGGAAATTCTATTTTTCTGTAAAACTGAACAAAGTATTTAGTACTATTTATTGATTATCTCAAATCAACAGAGAATCGTCAATATTAATAAAGATATTTAACTTTGACTGAAGATATATGCAGTTAATGAATGATTAGTAAACATATTTAAGTCATATGAATTATTTAATTGCAATTTTTTAAAATCATTCTAAATGTTGTGATATTTCAATGTTTATAATGTTCTATATCCAACGTCATCATATCAGATTATTATTGTATAGAATCAACCTATTTTTTATTTTATGTTCAAAATGTGTATATGACACATAGTCGAGATATATGATAAATAGAAAATGAAATTATTTGTTTCATTCTTTTTATTTTTATTTCTTTTCACATGTTTGATCTAGATATAATATTGAAGTATATTAATACTATAATAATACGTTCCATATTGAATAATATAATGAATAACATCTAATGTTGTCTATCATAATGATAGTTCATAGTTTAACTAATACATCTGTTAGTCAAATTGAACTGTTTAACCCATATTAAGAACGTTGATATATCACAGCATTTAAAACAGTTAAAAAAAAAGTTGCAATTAAACAATTCATTTGATTTAAATATGTTTATACCATTCTTTCATTAGTTGCAGATATCTTCAGTCAATGTTAAATATAGTACCTAAATATAACAATTTCATTTTGTTTTCGTATTCATAAATAAAGAGAGTTTAACTTGAATAGAAATTATTCAAGAACAATTCTTCAATGAGATCAATAAGATTAAAAAATCTTAGATGACGAGTCAATTTCATTGTAAATTAAACAAGAAATATTATTTGATCATTTTATTTTATTCTATCGAAAATATTAATCTAATTATTTCTAATGGTATATAGAAGACTAAATTTATGTTTTCATTAATTTATCAGAACTGAAGAAATTTGTCGTTTGGAAAAAATTGATGATATCATATTAATTAATAATTATGATCTGAACTTTAGCTACAAATCATACTTAAAATTTTATATACATGTATATTTTACTAAGTAAGTAGATTTTGTACATTATTATATCAAATAATTCGTAACACTGATATACGGATTAGGCGCGGTGTGGATGTGAGTACAAATCTTTCCCACTTGTCACTGACACCTACATATGGGAAAATAGACTTCTTCACCGTATTCAGTTTAAAGAACTTTAAAGTTGCGGAATCAGTGAGAAAAGATGATCACGATATCTGATTTTTTTACTATCATTGATCATAAGACAATCGTTTGCTTTGAATCATTTATCAATAGAAACAGTTCAGATCTATGGTTCTTATATACATAGATAGATACAAGAATTATATATTCTACTGGACTAAAATCGATGACTAACCATTACAATATGTTAATTGAACAATAAATCCAAAAATAGAATATTCTTTCTGTTTTCTCATTTTTATCATGAACTCATATTGACCTTATACATATATCTATGACATAGATGACCTGATATAGTGAAGTACAGATTCTACTAAGTAGTTATCAGTAAACAAATTTTCAGCTCTAGTGATTCCTGTTCTGATTCCGATTTAAGGTATAAGAAACTGAAATGTTTCGATTTCAATTCGACTGTTAGTCCCACTTTTGTTTGGGAACTGCCGGGCTCTAGAGTATGGGTGAAATAGAGATATTGACCTTATTCAAATTTTAAACTAAACAGCCACATAGCTACACACTAGAGAACATCCACACTCATAGGCAGACCTTTCATACCCACAGATTCATATCTTTTATTATCAAGATTTTAGCTTTTTTCTGTTCATCAAAAAATAATTCAATTTCATCTAGACACAACTGAAAATTTAATTTTGGTTGAGATTATAATGGACGAAATTAATATTTGTATTTTGACTAGGCAAATTTTACATTTGACTGAATTTTTATTTTCACCACAAAAAATATTCACATATAATATATATAATTTAGAATAAGTCAACATCGTAAAATTCACTGCTAAGCAAATTAGTGGAATCATTGCAATATAACAACATAATAGATATATATACTAGTGGAAGAAAAAACCGTAAACATTTTATTTAATCTTTATGTAAATAAAAAACAGTTTACTGACATCAACTTCATAAATACCGTTTTTTCCGTACGGAGTACACGTTTTTTTTCTCTCAATTAAGTATCGACGACTATGGGTCGACATAAGCACGCTCTTTATCAAATGAAAAAAAAACCTTTTGCTTTCCTATATGTCATTTTCTTTACAACCTGACAATTTTCTTGTGCATTGAAGCGATAAGCTTTGTCTCGCTTGCCTTTTTCTTCTTCTTTCTTGCATTCTAAATTGTATTTTCTACCGAATATACAGAAAACATTTTCGAATTTAGTAATGGAAATAACAGTCACTGAAGAGTCAACTGAACCACATATATTGTCTTCTAGTGTCAAGCGACAAAAAAACACGATTCCATGCGAATGTAAAATTTGTGGAGCTCCTGCTCGATATTCTTATTATGGTGCTATTGTATGTCATTCATGCAAAATGTTTTTTAAACGAAATGCTGAAAATAGACAAGTCAATCGAAATCAAAATTTTTTTTTTCTTTATTTAAGTTAATTTATTTAGGCAGTATTGAAATGTCACTATGACAATAATTGTCATATTAACATGAATAATCGTCATATTACCATGAATAATTATCATATATGTACTTCGTGTCGACTTGAAAAATGTTTCAAAATTGGAATGCGTATTGAATTGATTCGATCTCAACGATTCAAGAAAAACCAGAGAATAAGAAAATTGGTTGTTGATTCAAATCATTCAATATCAACAATGTCAGAGATAATAAACAACAAACATAAGTTTGAACAGGTAATTTTTCTCTTGTATTATATTGTCCTACCTGTCTAAGTATTATGATCATAATAAGATTCGACATAAGAATAAAAGGAGAGATAATACCATTTAGTTTAATCAAAATTAACAATTTTACTTTTAACATAGGAAAAAACATTGATTATCTTAATACAATTGTTAGTAAAATGAAAATCGTAAAAATAACTACTTCATTGAAGTTCATAATGAAAGTTCTTCAATTAAAATTATTTCATACTATGACAAACAAATGTATCCGAATAGAAATAAACATACTGAAAAAATAGATTTTCATTCCATAGCGAATACTAAATCAAATTTCATAACTAAAATTTTACAAAGTGAGATGTAATTAGAGCCCTTTGAATCGAACATTTTAGAAGTTAGACTCGAACCCTTTTTGTACAACATGTTTCAAGTCTGGACTCCGAATTTAATCGTGCTACTAATTTCAACGGCATGATTTAGTTTAAGTCCGATAAGTATTCTAAATTATGTTCGTAACAATTCGTACACATTTTTTTGACAATCTCGATTGTAGTCGTGTAATAAGGAAGTCCTCATTGGTTATTATTTCTAAAGTATAACCGTTGGGTCGATCTCGAACCTAAATCTTGATCCAACTAAGTTTGGATGCGGTGGCGCTGATATATTTTCATAAGAAAGATAATTAGTTCTTTTCAATCAATCGACTCATCTAAATAATTGAAAAATGTTAACTCAACGAAGAATTACATAAATACGTACAAAATCTATACTTAGTGTTTACTTCTATGTGTCGAATATTCGATAAGAATTCCAAACGTATATTATTCATAAAAAAAAAACATTTAGTATGTACAGAACACAAGTTCTGAGATCTTCGCGATGATTCAGAGAGTCTTTTTGTCAGACTTTGTGCATTATTCAGACATCGTCTATCGATAAATAACTTTTTCTTATCGATTTTTTTCAGATTCAACCAACATCAAGTTCATTAGAATTTGATCAATCAACATTAAGTATGAATCAATGGAATCTTTTATCAAATTTAGTTCATTGTTTTGATGAAAATAGTGGATATGCATTTGTCGAACGTTTTCTAAAAGAACAAAATCGATTACCTATCAAATTTCGATTCAAATATTCATCAGTTAATAATTTTGTTACGTCGATGAAACGTCAACTTCAACTTGTATTCGAGAAAAATCTTGATTTTCTCTCATTATCTAGTCATGATTTTACAATATTGCTTCGAACTACAATAGAATACACATCCAATGTTGCCGGTATGTTCATATTATGTCAGTACAATTTATTTGACTATCCTCCTTTCCACGAATCTGCTGAAATGATATTTCAACCATCTGCAGCAAATTTCACTAAACGTGTTATTGATCAACTTGATCCAGATAATACATTTATTAAATTAATACTTTCAATTCTTGCTTTCTCAATAATCCACTATACTGTATATAGAAAAGATGTTCATATTAATTTAACAAATATCAAAGCAACTTTACCTATTCAAGATATGTATACTGATTTAACATGGCGATATCTTTTATACAAGTATGGCTATCATCAGGCTGTGATACATTTTTCAAATCTTCTAAGATGTCTTTTTTCCGTGACTGGAACCATTGTTGAAGCACATGAATCATAAAAATGTACAGAAATGATTGTTTCTGCTCTTAAAGAAACGAAACAAACATTGGTCAAAAGAATTCATGTGTTCCTTGTTTTTTTTTGTGTATATTCATAGGACTAGGTAAAGTGCCATGCCTTTTTAAATAAACATTAATCAGAAATTATTCAATTAATTGGTGAGTCCAAAAGTTTTAAGATGAAGTATCTGTTTATATTTAAGGGTCTGTTGAAAGTGTATCCGATGAATGCAGAAGTTATGAGTTAGGAACAAAATTTTGTACTTTTTCTAAATGTGAGCGTAGAAATATCATTTTATTTTTTGTTCGAGATTACTATGATAATATTTGGAAAGCAAAAAAAGTATTTTGAACGAAAGATGTGAAGTGAAATTTCGAATGCTAGTATTTGCTGATTATAGCATGGTTAGAAGTATTTCAGACAAGTTAAAAACTAAAGACGATAATCAAAATTTTTCTAGTTTCTTCATCTTTACAATTAGAAATAATACGTCTTTATATTTGTCACAGAATAATGAGGAAATATTTGAAAGACCTTAAAAATTAGATTGTATGATGAATCAACAAGTTTTTGATAGCTACCGTGAGTTCTTTTTCAAAAATGCTAAATTATCGCAGCTGGAATTTTACTTTGGAGTCATAAAAATGAAAGTGTAAACATCTATGGAAAAATTTTGCCGTCAAAACGATAATTTGTCACTTTTCAAAGATTACTTCAGTAGTGTCAAGCGAAAAGTGAGACGATTTTTCAAAGTCAACAGTCGGAAAGAGGTCAAATTTAGGATTCTTACTCATAGCTTTTGACTCATCAGAAACATTTCAAGCGAATCAAAAATGAACAAACATTTGTCTTTATAATTTCAATTCATTCATTTTTATTAATAGTTCAAACAGCATCTTATATTTCATTTTGAATAACTACCGCTTACATATATCTCAAGAATCAATTATCTTCTTTTTGTTCAATGAAATAAGGATCACATCGTCATTATTCTGGAAAATGCAAGAATCATTATCCAAATGCTGTGAAAAATGACAGTGTCTATTCATCGAAATTAGTTATGGTGCGACAAGTGAATAATATTTCAAGAAAAATGAACATATTTGAATTTAATATCAATAATTATTTTCATAATTATCATCGAGTAAACGAGCTACTCATTAACTTGTCTTCTTTAACAAACGAAACATAATCAGAATAAGTATTAATACAAACAAATGATTTTCTTGATTAGAAATATTTAAAAAAAAAAATCTTCTATTGAAATATTTCTTTAGGTTCTTTTCATAGTGATCTAGCTGCAAAAAATAATATTAAAGCAGTGTCCTATAGGTAATGGATTTTTTTTTGTTATAGAATTGAATAAGACATTTACTATTATTTAATAATAATTTCAATACTTACAAACAAATAAATGAATATTACGGATTTATCCTATAAATCAGCAGTATCATTTTGTAATAAATAAAACATATATAAAACAAATCAAAATATACCGCATAACCCAATAATAAATTATAAATCGAAATATTTGTTATTGCATAAAATAGTCGTATGACGCATTCTTAACAATTATTAATAATTAAATAAAAAGAATCATTTGAAATTTAGGTCGACGTTAAATTATTCAATTGAATTTTTTCTGTAACTACAAACTATTATCGGAATTATATATACATGTATATAGTGCTAAGTTAGTAGATTCTATGCATCGCTATGTTAAATTATTTATAACATTGATACACAGATAGAGTGTGGTGTCGATGTGAGTGCAAGTTTTTGCCTCTTGAGATTGATACCTTAAAAAAATGGGCTTTTTTTTGCTCCATCCAATATCAAGAATTTTAAAGGTGGAAAATCGGCTAACTATACTACCATAGAGACTAATGCTTGTACTTATTATTATATTATCCGATATACTTCTAAGTTCTACACACATGAGAAATTCTAATCACAGTATGCGACGTTTTTACTATACATAACATGAGACAATCGGCTACATTATATCATGTACCAATAGTTCCATTTATGGTTAGTACTTATAGAAAGAGTTCAGTATCTTAATACAATGAAAATGGTCATTAGAAGCTAAATTGTGGTATTTTATAGTTCACAAAAACAGCACGATGAAGTCAATGTAAAGTTCGTAGGATTTTTTATTAAATACTTTAGGACATTGTAAACTTCAATCACTGTAAGTTTCAGTCTGATTGCAGATACTTTTGAATAACGTGGTAGACTGTCGGTAAAATTATTTCTTGATTTTTTCTTTCCACCTTACATATCGTCTGGAGAATCACGTGATACGTTTAGATGAACAAAGTATGTAATAAATGAATAAATTCACTTGATAATAATCATCTGATGTTTATTTGATTGTCCTTAAAAAATTTTTGAAGAAATTTAAAAATACATAGATTCTATTTTGTTGGTGAAATATTCATTTCTTCTTGAATGACATTTTTTAATAATAGAACTGAATAGTATTCACCAAACTAAAAAAAAGACTAGAACAATAACAGAATTTGCACTATGATAAACTTATTGCTCTGTTGCATATCAATCAAAAAAAGAACCAATTATCGAATTTATTTCACTAAAGTAATCTTGGTTTTCTTTCTCATCTTTTACTTTAATGAGTCACCATGTATACATATATATAGTGACAATTCAATTTGTTAGGGACGTGACTTCACAAAATTAAAATGCTTATATCTCTGGATAATGAACTCCTCTAGAGCTGATTTTTTTATGCCATAGACATATTAAGTGACTCTAGCTAGCCTGAAAAATTCAGCCGTATAGCCCTTGGTTCAGAGAAGTTATCACCAAAAAATAGTGTTAGGGAGGTGACCAAAAAAAAGACATCAACTTTCACTGCGAGTACTTCAGCTTAAAAAATCTGCGAATTGAGGCAGTATTCTTGAAAACTAAATAGTACATGATATAGACGACCTTCGATTGTACAAAACTTCTATCTGAAGTTTTTTCTCAGTATGCTTAAATTTTTCAAAAACTTCGATTTACTTTTTGTTAGGAACTTGACCGCGTACGAATATGCAAAAGAAAAAATGCTCTTATAACTTAATAAGAAGTTCAAAATCGATTCCAAACGGTACAAATTTTTCTTTATGATCACCAGATGATAATAAGACAAAAAAAAATTGTTTCGGGACTTGACAGGACCTCCAGAGAGCTCATTTTTATGTGGAAAAGTTTTGGAGTCCGATCTTGCTGAAAATTTTACCATAGATGTAGCTTTTCTCGTAGAGTCTATCCTGAAAATTTTAGATTTTTTCCTCATATGGTTAGAGAGATATTCACTAATTACTTCTTAATTAATTAGCAGCTGAAAGCGCTAACATTTTCACATATGTCTATGCTGAAAGAACTGATTCAGGAAAAACGCTTTTGTAAAAAATCAAAGTCGGATGAAAAAGGGGTATGTCCCATTTTTCGTGGAATTGCCCATATATATACAAATATAATTCTTGTAATGTGTAGAATCAATGTATCAATCATTGATATGAAATTTTTTGTTTATTTTATTTGAACTTTAACTAATTTTCCTTTGAGGAAGAATGGAAATATGTCAACACATAGATGACGATAATTGCTCTGATATTCATAGTATACAGAGGATGATATTTTATTTCCTTGTTGTTATGAGATGACAAACACACCGATTGATTCACAAGATACCAGATATTTCACTGATCTTAACAACACATGATATTAATAATATGCGTCAGGAAATAATTGGCAAATAGAGGGTTCTACACGGTCTCTGAGAGAAAAACATTGATTTAATCGAAATTTATGTTTGCATGATGTTCTAATTAAACTTAAGTGACTAACTTCTATCATCAATACTAAACAATCAATTAATTTATTAGAATAATATATATAATCATTAATCATATTATATATTAAGAAACGAAACATTGCAACAATGAAATTTATACTCTTTCATTTCAGTGGAGAACAAAAAAACACAGTGATATATGTTACGATAATGAATTGAATGAACTGTCATCGATTATCGGTTATTGAAATAAAAGATGTATTAAACACAACTTGATTTGAAAGGAATGAAAGTTGAAGAGAACCATTTTCATGAAAAATATAGAAAACTGGAAGATTTTGCAAAAGTTCATATAAATAAAAAATTGTAAAATTGCAAGACACTTTTGTGAATATCATTATCAATAAATGAATATAAACAGAAAACATTTTAGTTAAACAAAATCCATGATTGAGAAGAAACTAACAATGTCTAATAACAAGATTATTCCATCTATTCGTACATCATTCATTGAAGTTGTCTATTGTCTGCTTGACAATCTCGATCTATTTTAAAAATGATCTTCATACTTTGATAAAAGCTAAAAATACATGACTATTATTTAACTTTATAATTGAAAAGATCCATTATTCATCAAATATAATTTCAAAGTTAATCAACTTTGTCGTCGTAAAATATTTCTTCTGTCTTATAAAATGTATTTATGATTGAGAAAATTCAAGTGTTTATCAATTAGATTACTTCAACTTTTTTTAATTTTAATATTAGATTAGCAAAACGAAGGGAACGACGAAGGTATTGAATTTCAGTATCAAAGTTTTGTAATTCGAATCAACTTCAGTTCTAAAGAAATTTTCCTTTTTAATTATTTCAATTTCATATTGAACGAAGAATGTTCGGTCGATATTGTTTTTTTTTTCGGTTATCTTTTCATTTATGTTGATTGTGATCTGAAATACTAAAAGATTTGCAAAGCATTCTCTTTATAAAATAAAACAGAATTCAGTTATTTGATCAAGCAAGGAGGATTATCTATTAGTAAAGACTTTAGAATTGAGATATCCTTAGTTTTTATTTAGATAATTGATATATGAAATGAACAAAAGAAAATAATAAGAAATCTATTATGTCTATCTCCTCATTCTCTACTTCTTTATTCCTTCTATTCGTTGTTGGATCACAGATAAAGTTGTTCAATCATGGTTTAATTGTAAACTATATCGATTTTTGTCTTGTTTACTATCCTTAGCAGTACTTATAACTATTGCTTCAACTTATGAAAGATTTACTTATGCAATAACAAATTTTCATTTCTTTACAAATAATCAATATTTTTAAACATATTTATTTTATTTTATCTTTAATTCTTGTTGCTACTCTTACTGGATCGGCTGTTTATTTCCATGAACTAAGATTAGTACTCGTATTCACTTCTTGAACATATCTCAACAAACTACAATATCAATAAGTATTCCACAAGTACGTGTTTTTTAAATCTTGCAGTTTCAGAGAACGATTACATTTTTTACAAATTAACAACAAACTTTCAAAACATTTTTTGACAACATAATTACAGTTATTTAAAATTAATCGAAAGAGTCTTCTTCTAAAATATTTTACTCAAATATTTAATAAATATTCTTTGATCAACAACTTACTATCTTTTAATTTTTTTAAACGATATAGTTATTATGTTATTGATAATTTCTGTTTGAAATAATTCATGTGAATAATTAATTACAAGCACGTATTTAATACAACTAATTCACATATTTATATTTCAATTACCTTGATGAATTCTTATATCAGTTGAATATTCATTTAAAAGAGAAATCATTTCCGATGAACTTAAATAAAGATAACTATGTTAAATTAATATTAAATATTCAATCATTGAGAATGCACAAGATCTTTCATTATGGAAATATTTTAGAAGATAACGAGGTCAGACATCAATTGAAGCTAATGAAAAATTTCTAGAATTCAACGAAGAGTTTAACGAAGTTGATTAGATAATAATATTGAACATTTTTCAGATAATGTCGAAAATAGATAATTCAACAAATAAATAGCAATAAATGCACTTGATAATCATGATTTTAAATACGAGATAATCGATGATAGCTAGATAGCGAATAAACAAATTAATGATAACTTACATATCAATAATCTTGATAAAAAATAATAAAAGACTTATTTTCATTTTTAACATTTTCAAATCTATTTTTTATTTAAATTCTTTTTACTTTTTTTAAGTTGAATAATTCAATTTAAAGACTCTTCTAAAGCCGCCTGTAGAAATTATCATTTGATTGTAACAGGTTTTTATATTTCGACTAGATTCAATTAAATATGATTTAATTATCGATAAATAACAATGATTTATCAACAAATATATATGAGTCAATTCGACATAAACATAACGAGAAAGATTTCATAGTTCTAGCAAATGAATCTAATGAAAAAAAAACCTAACCATAGAAAGATACAAGTGAAAAAACCTGAGAAATCAAATGAGATAGAGAGCGAGAGAAAAATCAACACATCAATAAAAAAATCAAAGCGAACATAATAGTTTATGAAATAAAATATAACTGTTTGCTTTTTGTTCATGTTCAAGTTGATATAATTGGTTCAAGAGTGGTATTTTATTTGAAAATGTTGATTGAAATAATAGCTTGTATATTTGTTGAGGAGAAAGTCGATGATGGAATCTGGCGACTAGTGCAACAACTAGATTTTCTAATTTTACACCATTAAAATAAATCAGAATAAAGTTAAGTGTTCGCTCAAGTTGCATTAATTTTCGACAAAGTAAATAAGTTGGTATATTTATATTTAATAAATTTGAATTAGACTACAATAACCAAAAGAAAAAACCAATACTAATAAGGAAAGAAGAAGAAGAAACCATACCTGCTCAAGATCAATAAAATCTTGATGATTGAAATCAATAATTGATGTTGTTACTTCACCAATAATTATTGTATTAACTTTAAATGGTTTTACAAATGAATAAGACGAATTTGCTTGCAATGATTCCATCTTCGGTGAATTGAAAATCGGTTTCTGTTGATTAGTTTTTTCATAAGCAAATCCCAGTAGGTCAACTTCTAATTGTTCAGGTCGTAGAGATACACCCATTTCTTTATAATTATTTGTCCACAAATGAGAATACCGTTTATGCATTTCTTGAGCAAAAAATCCAAATAATAATTTTGTCTTCTCTGAAAAATGAGAATCAAATAATCTGCTGGTTGGTGATAATGGTGCATCAAGATAATGATGGGTGTTGAAGTGGAACAATATGGACGATGCAGCACCACGCTCGTAAAGATTGTCAACCTTTTGAGATAATTGGTCGAATCTTCGATCGAATTTCGATTCCAAACATTCAATCTTATGTTGAATTTTTTCTTCAAATTTGTTCAATACATTCATAATTTTTTCTAATACTAGAAAAAATGAGAGACAAAGAAATGAGTACACGTCTGTGGACAGGCTGTACGATTAGGGAGGAGAAGGTGGGGAATTTCTCCCCTCTAAATTTTTTCTTGCGTTATAGCTTTTTTCTGAAAATTTTTGTTACGAGTAGTTAGCAGTTGCTACTTAATAGTTGGAGAAAGTGAATCACTTTCTAAGACAAAATAGTTCAGGGCCAAGAAGAAAATAGCTCAGCTTCAAAGAGAAAACGGATCATTTTCAGAGAGAAAATAGTTTAGACTGAAGGAGAAAATGGATAATTTTCAAAGTGAAACTAGTTCAGATTCAAATAGAAATTGGTTTAGTTTTAAAGAAAACCACATCCACGTCCTGTAAGAAATTCCAATTGACTTATTCTGATACTTCTTCGATACTCAAGATAAAAAAATAGATAATAGTGTTATTTCCAAAAAATTGAATATGCTAATATGTTTGGAAGACTTTTATTTTGCATACATCTCAGCTTCAGAAAACGATATCGTCTTGATTGTTTTCAAAAGACCACTATCGAAAGCTCTACAAAAGTTGCATAAACAAATGCCTATCGTAAAACAAAAGTGTTTTGAAACATTTTTATTATATTAAATATGGTGGGAAAGAGCGCTATCATGTATGCTTTTTATTTTAAGTATAGAAGAAATCATCAGAAGCCGTCAATAGAAATTCCTTCTTATAGTTTTTGTAGAGCTTTTTACGGAGTATCTTTTGAAAAAAAATTAAAATTTTATCATTTGTCTGTACAGGGATATTCTGAAAAAAACCTATGTTGTAAACATTTTGGAACACATCGTACATACACAAAAATGATGATGGTAGTGATGATGAAAAATAGGCAAAACACTACACAATTTTTTGAAAGAACATTACCTTGAAAATTATTGATGTCAACCATTTTTGTGTAGAAAAAATGAACTTTTTTTTTCATTGATCTGAATCTTTTTTGACAGATTTATTAAGACGAAAAATAGCGAAGAAAATATTGGTTAGACGAGTAATGAGACCCTTAAGATAGGTTCCAACTAAAAATATATTTCACTACAAAAAAAAACATTGCAAAAACCGTTTCTCTCTAGCGTTGGGAGATTTTCTCCCTTAACTTTTCCCCCTCTTAGCAAAACCAAACGAAAACTATGTCTGTGAATAAATTCACATATATATACATATTCAATTAGTAGAAAAAAAAATCATTTCTTTAATACTTCAGGACCGTTTAGTAATGAGATGCTTTGAAATATACACTTTCAACTAATATATACACTACTAATTGAAAGATTTCTTGTTCAAGTGAGCAATTTTTCATTAGTGTAGAAAAACTAATCGTAAGACAATTTGAGAAATTTACTTAAAACTGTTTGTAGTAAAACATCATCATTCATTTTTTTTTCACTTTGTAGACTTGAATATATCACTTTGTTCCATCGTCGTATTGATATCATCTTCTAAAACTTCTTCTTCAAGATGATGATCTTTAATATATTGTTCATTTAACCAAATTGGAGAATGCTCTGCAAGATCAGGTAAATCACTATTAAATGATAATAACAATGGTAAAGTGGTTGGTGTACTATTACTCTGAAAAATAATGAAAAGAATTTTAAGTTATTTTAAGAGAAATACAAACTTACTGGATCTTTATGAATGTTGTGTACCTCAAATGAATGTTATTCTTCATGAACTTTTTTGTATTTTTTTTGTTTTGTTTTTTCTGTTGTGGATCAAGAGATGATGGATCAATACTCAATGCTTTAATCGCATCATTCATCTGTTGTATTTGATGGTCTTTTTCATAGATGGAACCGGTATCGGGAACCGGCCGGTCCGGTTCGGACTTTAGACCAGCCGGTATACCGGTTTGAAACCGGTCTGCCGGTATACCCGTAAGATACCGGTCTTACTTTTCCATTTTCCCGTTTTCATCATAAACACTAATGCAGAGCTGTTTTTGATGGAAAAATAAAGTGCTTTTCAGGCAGTATTTGGTTTTGACAACTGATCCATTGTCGGTAGACCGATATTTTACTAGTAGACCGGTATTTTACCAGTCTACCGGTATCTTACCGGTAGACCGGCCGGTCCGGCCCGACGGGTTCAGATCGGTACCGGTACCGGTCGTCGAAAAACTAGACCGGTTCCATCTATGATCTTTTTCATCTTCATTCGATAACATTATTTTTATTTTTGCTTTTATATTAATCTAAAACAGTGATTTGAGCTATGGTTCGAAAATAATCATTTGAGAAAAATCATAGTACGAACCCTGGCGGCAAAGAGCATAGTGAAATAAGAGAAACAATAACGGTCCATAGTGATTGGTGTTTTCGGGGTGGCCGCAAATAGATTAGATATTGATAGATAGAGAAAATTTTTCTCTGTCGAATGGTGTTCTTGGTTTTCTATAAAAAAAAGTGGCGTTAAAAAGGTGTAGTAGATGGCGCTATTGTTTTTACACGATTGGTTGAACACATTTCAACGTTGGCTCACTTCACATAATTTCTGTAATACTAGATGGTATTCGAGTTTCGACTCGAATACGAAATGCGGTGCGAAGCACGAATTCTGGATTATGGAAAACTCGAACGCATACCACATAACAAAAAGAATTTAATAAAAGTTTTCATTGAAAACTGCATTTTTATCGAAATAAATAAATAAGTAGGTGCATTGATGATTTCCAATAAAATGATTTATTTCATGTAGACATATGCTTGAATTTTTTTGACAATCTTTTAGATGTTGTTATTAGATGTTATAGAAATTTATAAAGTAATTGCTAAACAGAAAGTTCAAATGATGTATTATTGAACAGATAATTAAAATTATAAAAATAAAATGGCTATTTTATTTTTTATTTGTTGCATTGAAAAAAACATGCTCATAGTAATTTGAATAAAGATAATTTATTTGATTATTTTTAAAGGCAACTGTTAGCTCTATAGATAGATTTAAATTTTGGAGAGAAGATTTCAGTTTGATTATTTATTAAATAATCAGCATGAGTTATAATAATAATATAGTAAGAAGTCTTTCCAACTTTAATTTAAATTGTTAAATGGATCACTCTTTATCAGTCATTATAAATATAACATAAATCAAGAGTTTTAAATCAATTTCTTTCTTTAATATTTTTCGATGATATGTAACTATCTATTTGAAAACTTCTGTGAAATTATTGTAATAGAAAGATGTTTTTTTTTTCTTTGTTAAAGAGTTTTGTTAATTTTAGATTTCGATTATTAATCTCAATATTATCTTATATTATATAAATACTTAGCAATTTTTATAAAATATTAAAGTAATTATCACGCTTTTCGTTTACAATAATAAAATAAATATCTGAAAATATTTTATTTCGATTTTGTGATAGATAAACGAAAAATAATAGTTTTTCAAAAGTAAGAATCATCTATTACAATAATACATATATATAATGATTTTAAAATATCTTGATCCTATATATATAAAATAATATTTAAATGATGTCACTAGTCATCGATTGAAATCAAAACTAATATATTATATCGGAACATACATTTAATATTTTCATTAAAATATTATTTTTAATTTCGAAAAAATTCAAAAAGAAAATTTGTGGGGAAGATAAAAAATCGATTTGGTTTTAAGAAGATCATTCGAAACGAACCGATGGAAACACTTATTTTATCTATCAATGGAAGTTTTCTGATTTAAATCAAAGTCAATCATTGTTTTCTATTATTCCCTCGACTGAAAGGAGGGTCATATGAAAGAAAATACTTTGTCTGTCTGTGTCAGGGTCAAAAAAACATCAGGGTCAAAAAAAAACATCAGGGTCAAAAAACATCAGGGTCAAAAAGAGCATCAGGGTCAAAAAAAGCATCAGGGTCAAAAAAGCATCAGGGTCAAAAAAACATCCACTTTAGAAAATTTTATATACAGGTTGACGAAAGTAAGTCGAGGTCGGAGAATCCGAATCTGAAGTCAGATTTTGAAAATTTTGAAGTTGGTTTTTGAGATTAACGGAAAGTTTTTTTGAGAAAATAACGATATTTTATAAAGGTTGACGGAAGAAAATCGGGGTTGGGGAATCAGAATCTGAAGTGGGCTTCTCTAAAAATATAATTGTTTATGTGGAAAAATGATACTTTTCTGGCTGAATTATTGTCTAAGGAGAAAGCTATTTTCTGGAAAAACAACTATTTGGAAAAAGGAAGTTCGAAGTTTGGAAACGCCTTCTGTCTATCTAGAATATCCAATTACTGTTTACTTTCGGTTTCCTTTTCACAGTATCGTTATAAGTGGGGTCGGAGTGATGCCTAAGGAGATGGGCGTTTCATTAAGTCCGGTTGTGATAAAACAATGCTTACAACCTACTGACTCTCATCTCGATGGATACAACATTAGGCGATGACTGTTTATTCACGGTGGTTTCTAAGTTGAATAGCTTTTCTGCGTACACTTAGCTTAAGTCGAAAGAAGAAAAATTAAAAGAATATTGTAATGGAAGTTCGAGACTATAGAGCAAATGCCAAATAACCAATGATTGTATTAATATGTTGAAATGATGCAGCAAGAGAGTATGGATAGTACATGAGAGAGATATTAGTCAGCAACGAGCGACTACTATTGTAAACACCTTCTGATGTAGTTTGAGAAAATAACAACGCGAAGCCTCCATTTATGAAGAATAATCAATTAGGATATGTTAAATGAATAGTTCCAATAAAACTCTAATATATTGGCTGAACAATGGTATCGAAGAAATTAAGAATAAACAATAAGGATGTGTTGGTTCCGAGTAGCCGATCTTGCGTCATCATGGTGTAAATCTCAAAGTTTTTTCAAGTAATAGCAATATGACATTTAATAGGGTTTAGGTGAAAAGAGTTATCTTATGGTTGAATAAGATCAAAGGTGGTAGCAGCCAGCTGCGAGTGGCGCCCCGGAGGGGCGTCAATGAGCGACTGGCTGCTGCACTGGTTTGTCTGCAGAAGTGCCGAATCGAAGTGTTGGAATTCGTTAAATAAAAGTCAACAGTTGTGGTAAAATGGATCTGAATAAGGAATATCAAATACAAAAGATCGAAAAAAACTATGTCAGGTTAAGGATGAGAAACGATTTTTATGATTGAATACAATAACTGAATAGTTCGTCGAAACAAAGACATTACTGAAAGAATTTATATTTGCTGTATCAGTAGTGAACATGAATGAAATAAAAGCGTGTTTCATTTGGTATATGTTTTTCTTTGTATTAATTCAAGTATCAGAATTTATACTGATACATTCAAATTACCTGTCTAGTCTTCTCACTACTTTGAATAAGAGCTTGTTGTGTGTATGATGCTTTAATTAGAGATCAGATATAATATGATTTATTTTCAGTCAGACGTTTCAGGGAGTTCCTACTTTCCTAGAGAACTCTATAGTAAACAGCATTATCGGCGAATGTTGTAAAATGTATACAAATTTCTAGTAGAATTTTCAACAACTACTCTGCGTTTTCGTACAACTGTTGTGAACTTCTTTTACTACATGTACTGTGAAAAAATTGAATATGATATCTTGTTCAGTCGAGGGCTCAGCGAGTCGAAGCGACGAACATTACTTGTTTCCTTCAAGCAGATATTATAGCTCCGATGAGTCAAAATCACCACTATTTTCGCCATTTTCTCCAACATGGTAGGTCCCAGAGTTCCGCAGAACGATAGCAATCGGTCTCGCGTCCTGTGTCTCGTCTCATTTCACGCCTTACGTTCTACTCTGCCCAGCGCTACTTTCTATTTTCCAGCCGCGTCCCGGCCTGTCTATTTCTCAAGAATTGTTTCGAACTGTTTTATTGGCGTAACAGGATCTTTTCGATTAACAATGGTTGAGTTAATCGTGGTTTCCATAGATGAAATGTTCTTGACGAGGAGTTACCAAAAACTGTTGTTTGTTAGCTCAAATGGAAGGAAACAGTCTGGATGAGGCGAAGAAAAATCTAGTCCCATCCTGTTTCATCCTACTCCGTGTACTTCCTATTTTTCAGTCTCGTCCCTGCCTAGAAGTGGACAAAATTGTATTTGTCCCGCGTTTCACTGAGTTCTAGTATACCTGATCAAACTGAGACTTTTTATACAAATTCTATTCACTATTCGGGATGCAAAATCATTCCAAAAAACTGAAATATCAAGAGTTCTATGAAAAACGATAGTTATCACCTGAGACTAATTTTGTAAAATCTGATAAAAATCAAGGGAGGCAAAAAGCGGATTTGTGATTTTGGGATTATTTCGGATTTCGTTGGATTTTTTTGGTTTTCTTTGGATTTCTTTAAGTTTTTTGGATTTTCGGATTTTCTTGGATATTCCGATTTTTTCGGGCTGTTTTGAGTTTTTAGAGGGCTGGACGATATCCCCCAAAATCGAGAAATTGTTCCACTTACAGCAGAAATCCTCTACCCCACACAAAGTCAAGCAGAAACGCTTTTTATAGCGAAACTCAATCCACCACTAAATCTTTTCGATTAGAAGCGCATCAACCATATCTGTCCTTACAAGGAGAAATGTATAAGATATAAGGAGAAATCGATCAGATTATTCTTACATTATAAGGAGAAATTCTAGTAGAAATCGATTTTCTCCAGCAGAAATGTAAATATTTCTAGGAGAAATGAAGGAACCGTTTCTCTCCGTTCCAGCAGAAGTGTATGATAGACAAGGAGGTATGAAATATATGTAGAAGAACAATGAGTCATCGATGCATACGTATTGTGTTTTTTCCATTTCTCCTTGTTATGTATGACCTTTTATAGGGTAAAGCATTTCTTCTTGAAGTGGAACAATTTCCTGATCGATTGGTACTGTTGTCCACTGCTGATTTTTTAAGATTTTCCTCAGTTTTTTGTTTGATATTAGATTAATTTCAACCTACGATCACCACTTCTTTTCATATGAGCTACCTCATAGCTTCCTACAGCTACTCCGGGGTATGTACTTGAAGCTCCTGAAGGTCTACCATACGACTGAATCAATAGGTCCCCAAGGGCTATCGTATGGAAGTACCCATCAGTCCGCATGGCCTATCCTACGGGGTACCCATAATTTCTGATCACCCGTCGTATGGGGTACCCATAAATTCCCATGACCTATCCTATAGTGGTACGAATAAGTCTGTATGGTCTATCTTATGGTGGTGCCCGTAAGTCCTCATCCCCTATCCTATGGAGTACCCATAAGTCCTCATGGTCTATCCTATAATGGTACCAATAAGTCTGTATGGCCTATCCTATAGAGGAACCCATAAGTCCTCCTGCCTTATCCTATAGTGATACCCGTAAGTCCTCATGGCCTATCATATAGTGGTACCATTAGTCCACATGGCCAATTGATGTTTAGTATAGTTAACTTTTCAAACACTGTCTTACGGTAGTTCTGTTTCCTCTTCAAGGACTCTTCCGTGGAGGAATGTTTGGTATCTCTAACTATTCAAGAAATATCTAGCATTAGTCGTCGTAGGTTTTCAAGAGCTTTTAGGCACAGGGCGCGTAACTGTTATTCGGACGCCACTCGTCCATCATCCACTAACTGGATTTTAATGTAGTATGAAATACTGGTTTAAGGGTCACGTAACAATCGTGCATTTGATTTTTCCGTTAAGAAGTAAAAGTAGACTCTTCTTTTCAGCTCGACGTAATTGAGGAAAGGTATGAAGTGGTTTTGCTTCATAATTAATATTATTTCCAGGCCATTGCGTTTGACAAATTGAGCTCAACTTTGAATTCCTCTGTAATCACATATAGATGAACCCCAGGTGCATCACAACTCCAGTTCCACAGCTCGCAAGAGCTCAGTCGAAGAGCTGGTAGACAGCATCAGCTCAGCGAACTGAACCGGAGCTGTCACAAATCTACTTATAGGGACCCTATAGGACAGCTTTGGAGACTTATGAGTACGTCTATAAGATGTGCGTTGAAGACTTATGAATACCCGCATAGGATAGCCCTTGAGGACTTATTGTATTTCCGTAGGACAGGTCATGAAGACTTATGGGTACCCGTCATATGATAGGCCTTAAGGACTTGTGGATATTCTATAGGATAGGCGATCATGACTTATGAGTACACTCATAGGATTTTCCTAGAGAACTGATGGGTAACCCATAATATAGGCTTTGAGGATTTATGTGTACCTCCATAGGATACGTCTTGTGGAGTTATGGGTACCCCATATGATAGGCGATGATAACTTATGAATACTCTCATAGGATAGGCATTGAGGACTTATGGCACTTCCATAGAATTCGTCATTAGAACTTTGGTTTCCTATAGGATGCATCGTTTTCCCGGGATTCCCATCGTGCTGCTTGGGTTTTAAGGATTTCCATTGTGCTTATAGGGATGTGGAATCATGTGAATTCATCCCCTAGTCGAGAATCCCCTTACGAATCTCCAGGAAGTCCCCCAGAAAAATCTCCGAGGACTCACGACAGGAAGACCCCGGGGATTTACGTGGGAGTCCCTGGAGATTTGCTAAGGAGTTCCTGGAGATTTATCAGGGACTCCCCAGAAATATACCATGAGACTTACGACGACTGTAAACGATCGTACCAACGTTTTTATCATAATATCCACCCCTAATGAAATCTCATTATAAAGTCCCCCTCGAAGTTCCCGGAGAATCAAGACAGGAACTCCCCCAAGGGCCGAGGAGAAGTGGGGGACTCCCGAGGGATCCATTTGGGGACTCTCGACTAGGACCCTTTTCCCCTATGTGTAGCAGCCTTTAAAACTGGTTATCTATGTTCGATGCACTTGAAAATATGATCAGAGTATATTGTTGAAGACTACTTTAGATTTTGGATTTTTTTGGATTTTTTGAGATTTCTGAGATTTTTTCGGATTTAAAATCCAAAAAAATCCGCTTTTTCCCCCTTGGGTCCAGATTAAATGGCAGTATCAGTATTTTAACTATAACGTTTGTTTAGTTTATCGCTAAGAGCCAGATTTTATCTGAAAAGAACTGCCGTCAAATTATCTATCTTCTCATATATGTACGATTTTCTAACAGTTATTTCAGATGAACTTTTGGGATATCAATTAAGGAGATACAGAAAGTCTCACTTGCTGACGAGTAATGCAAGAAAAAATGAACTCACGATTACGAGTAGTTTTATTTTTATTTTCTTCTTTATGCGTGATTGAACTGATTTTTTAATCAAACAATACGCTCAGTTCTCCACTAGGTGATGTATTTCATTGATCAAATTGAGTCTCCTATAGTTTTTTGGATGTGAGATAGTCAGGCGACGATCTCGACGACGAAAACATGATTTTTTTTGCAATTTTCTCATCTCAC
>CAJNSZ010000030.1:272785-344618 GCA_905329745.1 Rotaria sp. Silwood2 | reverse complement strand
GTGATAATAGAAAAATCGATTTTAGAATTTCGACTTGAAACTTCACATAGAGACATACATCAGTGAGTATTATTTATTGTGAAAGTTTCAGGTCTCTTGGTTTGTTTCTATGCTGAAATAAGAATATCCCATCTGTCGGTTTATATGAATGATGTAAAAGTCATACTATTACCATAGTTGTACCTTAGGATAGGAATAACAACAAAATCTGACATTTACAAAAAACTAATCTCATTAAGATCTGTTTCTATGTAAAGTTTCAAGTCGAAATTCGAAAATCAGTTTTTTTGTTATTATCGGATTCATCTAAAATATATTGTAAATGTGCCGTGTCTCCTCAACAATCAGCTAAAGACATGAGTTCTTCTCAGGGTATTTATAGCTAATTTGAGTCGACATAATATACATAGTCTGGACTAAAAAGTGATTGGACAGTTGAAGGATTTCTCTTATTAGCTACAGTTCCAATAATCAGGATTTTCCTATTAAATTTCAATCATATCAGATAAAATAAATTTTATGATGACATTAAGCATCCGAAAAAAATGTTCTAATAATAATAATAATGAACCTATGCATGTTTATACTTGTAAGAAATATTCAATTCTAATTCGATCATACTATTCTTCATTCATTTGAATATATTTTCCGTACTATCATAGATAATAAACCGCAAGTTTTTAGATATTTTCGTTGGTCTCAAGCGAGAAGTACAAATCATAGTATTGCTTTATCTATACCATTGTCCACTTTATATAAAAAGATTTTAAAATATTTATTAAATTACATTTGAAGAAAGTGAACTAAAGAGTTAAATAAAATACACATGAGTTTTTTTTTTAAATGAATCTTTAATGAAATCTCAAAATCGACATACACTTGTTTACCGTGATTTTTCAAAAAAGATAACTTTCCGGTTTTATACTATTTAGGTTGACTAATAAATAAGTAATATCAATTCTAAATCTGACATCTAAATCATTTGTCTTCTAGAATTAACTAGCAAACTAAATTCATTGATCTGTATGTTCATCGACTTTTTTAACATTGTAAAATCAAAATTTCTTTCTTAATCTTGTCGAAACTTTTGTTCTATTTTCAAAGGCATAATTATAACTGAAAGTCCTTGTTTAAAAAATAGAATTCTCACATAAGCGACCAAGATTCAAATGTAGTTTTTTTTTTAAGATTTCATATATGTGCACGGCATAATTGATTACCTTTGATCGATTATACTAAAAACATGTTTATTGAACTAAAAATCTGTTTTTATCTTCTTATTTTATTTATTAATTTTTCTGTCTCTCTTTCTCTTTTTTTTTCTTTCTAAAACAATGAAGATAGAAAAACAAAAAAAAAACATGAGAGAGTACAAAAAAACGAAGCGAGTAATGAAAATATTAATTCTTCGCTTTATTTGGTATCTTTGAAGTAATATCCTTTTGCAACAAATCCATCTCTTGTAGCCAATCGTACAATTGAATCATCAGCTTCACCCATCATACGAATTGAACCACAAAGTGCATATGTACGATTTTTACCAGTCATTCGACCTGTTTGTTCGTCAACTTCAGCAATATCCAATTGAATAGCAGCATGATCTTTAGCTGCGATAATTATATTACTGGCAGCACATTTTCGTGGAATATATAATTCAATTTGATCTGTTGTTGGGACACCGTCTGTTCCTTGCATTATGACGATTATTATAATCAATCAATTTCACAAGAGATCTGAAATAAAAATTATCGATTTTCACAACCGTATAGAAAAAAAAATTCAAAAAAATAATAAAAAAATATTTCTTTTTTTTTCAATAATTTACTAGTTGAATAATGTTATTCGTAACCTAAATAGAAAACAATAGTTTATTTTATAATGAAGAAGTAAACAATCGAACTTCAGTTATTTGTTGACATATTAAACAATTTGAACATGAATTGTTTTTAATTAATTTTTCGTACCATTGAAGAGAAGTTGCGTGTATGTAAAAGATAAAAGTTTTGGTTGATTCAATAATTGTTTACATTAAAAAAAAACGTTTTTATTGATTATTTTTATTTCGTTTTTGTTTATTATTATCATTTTCCAAATAAAATAATAATTCTTCGTTTAGTTGTATGGAATTTTCATCGCATTTTATTTCACGGTCATTATTAGTCGACAATTTAAGATCTTCTAATATAATTAAGAATGAGATACTGATTTACTAACAAACGAATCAAATAATAGATAATCGTCTTATTACAACACAAGAATAATAGTAACCAATTATCATTCGAACTTATATAAAACCTCTTCCAGTATATATTTCATTTAAATTTTTTAATTACGTTATTCTTGAAGATTAATGAACCTTTTTTTTATTGTTTTAGAATTTTTAAATGAATTTTATTTATTAAAACGAATATATTTAGTACAAGTGACATCTGTCACTAATGTTGTCCGACAGGAGAGAACTAACTTTAATTCATATAGAGAAAAATGAATAAATGTTCAGGTTCCAAATAGAGATCAGTCTTCATAGTAGCGTATGCACTAAAAAAAAAGCTGAATGACCGGAACATCTAGTGTGTCTAATATACAAGTTTTAGATAGCAGCAGTACACTGGAATGAAAAATGAACACGGTTTTTTCGTGATCGTCCAATGTGCTTTTTAACGAAATAATGAAAATTTATTCTGATTTTGCAGGATAATCTACTTATCTTGGTTTTTAAGTCCGTTTTTGATTATTTTATATAGAAAAAAACCTTAAAAAAAAGTCTTGCGAATATTTTCCTTCGTATAGATTTACTTACTGAACAATAAAAGTAAATATTGTACTCATCTAAATTATTTGACAGTCTTCAATTTGTACGTTTTTATCAAAGAGAGAAATGTCAAAAATTAGAATTTTTTTTGTTTCGTTTTACTCGAAGAATTCTTCTCTATTGATAAATGTTATTATTAAAAGAATTGAAAGTTTTATTGAAAGATTTGATTCATATAGAATATCGTCTTCGTTTTTTCTTACTGGATCATGATAATGTTTTCATTTCGACAATGATTTGCCTCGAGAAGTCGAATCTTTTTCTAAATTCAATGTTTCAGTTGAATCAAAGACTGTTTTCCTGAGATTTTTTACATTTTACGGTGAAGTTCAAAGTAATTAGGAGACAAGAAGATAGACTCTGGTATCCATTGGTTTTTCCTGAGGGTTTTAAATAAATAGTCTTTCTCTAAACTTTTTCATGTAGATGATACAACAAAGTTTTTTATCATTTTCTTCGGAAATTTCATCACAAAATAGTGACGATTATAGCATATATTATTCGACTTGTTTAAAAGACTGATTTTTTTTTAATGTTAATCGATTAATTGAATTTATAATATTTATTGTGAAAGGAAGAAATAAATGTTAACTTTTTCATAAACGAAAAGTATAAATACAGTTTCAATGAAATCGTTTTCTTGTAGAATGCCAAAAATTTACAGAAACAAGTAAAATGATATCTTATTTATAGCATAATATAACTTTTTCTCTATATGGTTGTGCTCAGTGTTTTCAATCTTATTCTCTTCTTTTCTCTCTGAGACTTTTCGACGGATACGATTTAAATCTAGATGCTTAATCCTGGCATGTGACCTTTAATTTTAAAAAAAAAAGCGAAGGATGTATACTGAAAAACTTTGGAGGATATGCTTTAAAATTGGAAGAGAAATAGAGGAGTTAAGTTTTGTCATGGAAAAGAAATTCTAAAAAATTTCCATTCCATTAGTACTCTGTAGAAGGTATGAATAAACATTTATCACAATATAAATAAATGTTTACTCATTTGTTTCAATGAAAGACAAGTGACCAAGCAATTACTTAGAAGAAAAAGAAGTAACAAATCAAAAGTAAAACATGCTGCTGATCACAAAAATCATATCATCTAATTGTTTGATTAAGAAAAGACATAATTAGCTATCGTCAACTTTCTTTTTCTGTTGCTATTAATTGTTCAGGATTGAATTTACGTTTAATTTTTTTATTATTCATATTCAGCATAAATTTGTTTATTTGTTGCATTACTGACACATTTTCCAAAATCTTTGTCAATAGATTTTATTTTGTCTGTTCCAATGTTATTCAATGCATATGCGACTTATATGTCAAAAAACATTACCGCTTTTTTAAGGAATTTTTCAAAGGCTGATTTTTCTCTTTGTATGGTAACTAAGACGTTCTACTATTCCGATTGAAGTTTTTCATATCTTTAGATAAACTATTATTCTTACTAAGATAATACTTTTTTTCTAGATTCACATCCTTTCACGCGGTTTCTTTTCTTGCTGCGAGGATGTAACCGATTTTTTTGTAATGCAAGAAGCATTTTTATACTAGTCGACATTGGAAGCAAAGACTTTAATCTTTCACTGTATCCATTTATGAATTTTTATAACTCTTTACTACATAGATCGATCCATAACCTAAAAATTCAATAGAATCACAGGTAATATGAAGCTCGTTTATTGATTTTTCTTGATAATAGTAAATCAGATATAAACCAATCATTAAGAATCATAATATCAGTGCTTTGAGAATCAGAACGATATGAAACTCTTGATTTTTTTTGTCTCACACAAAAATGAATTGTTTAATGTAGGATTTATTTTTAAAGACGTAGCAATCGATAGTTAAATACTTTTGATATCTGGAGAAAAACGTTTCTTTTTCACCTTTGAACAATAATACTAATGAATGTCGAATGTTTTCATGGAAATGGAAAAATCGATGAACAATTTTATAAGATTTTCTCTCCCGTCCAAATATGTATCGGTTTATTTCGAACATAGACTATTGGTGAAAATAATAATAAAACAGTGCGATGTACATCCAATTATTCGTGATATCATATGTACAACATTGGACCAACTTTTTAAAATAACGATAAAAACTTGTCAAAAATTGAATGGCATCAGTAAGAAATAAATAATAAATGAGTTATCGAGATGTGTGATGATAAACAAGATTTGATTGAACTATATTTTTTGTAAATATTCTCTTATCGATTTCTTATCAGATTTAAATAGACATTGTGGATTATATGACTATGGCTCAAATCTATTTTGAATAATTCACCATCTAGTTTTTCGAAATCTAACTCGTTCGCTCATAAATAAACGCTCAATATCAAATTCAACAATTCGAAATGAATTAACAATCCTATCAAGAAGTACAGATTTATCGTAACAAGTAACGACACCTTGTGTTTTGATACTTCAGTATTTTTAATAACAAATCCAATTACTTAGTATTCTGAAAATCTTTTTGTTCGTCGAAGTATAGCCCAAATCAATCACATTGTTTGATATTTCTTCCAAGATCGTGAAAATCACATAATAATTGATAACTGTCTATGATGTGTTGCATTCATAGTCCATTATATTTCAGCACACGTCATCTGATCAGAAAAGCTAATATTCTCAAGTATGATGAGTAAGTGTTGCCATTGAAATAGTTGACGATTGAAGAACCTTCTTTTGGTTGAATGAGAGTTTACTCGGTTCGATTAATAAATATAGAATTTTCTTTAATATTAAATTGTTCGATGTTACTTTTTGATCATATGCTTTTCAACGAGCTGTCATTTTTGTTTTTTACAACATGATTCATCAATTTAGCATAATGTACAGATAAATATTGTTAGATTTACCGTTTGTTTTAGCCATCGCTTAATAGAAACATCATCTGAATCTAATTATTTGAACCATGAAGTCTAAAAATTCGTCACATAAAGAGGTATTTTGATGATAATATAGTTTAGAGCTAGGGGGAAGGGAACACATTGAAGAATAAAAGAGAAACGTTCCCATACCTGATTTACTTCCAAATTGATTGACAACAAATGATATAGAAAGAAAATAGCAAGTCTTTAATTACATGCTAGTTTGTATCTTAATACGAATAAATTTCCAAACAGCCATTTGGCGTCTATTTAACTGATATTTTTAACTAATTTACAATAATCTTATCTCAACACTCTCGAAATAAACGTTTTCAAAAGTTTATAATTCTAAGAAGTGGTAGATTTGAAAGAAAATATAGTAATTACTATTTTCAATATGATACTATCAAGTTCATTAATAATTAAATAGATCTACTAGTATTATAATCCATGTATTTATCGTTTAATTTTATTTAAAAAAAAAAGAAGAAGAAATAAGTTCTGACTTTTATAATAATCCTCTATAGACAGTCGATCAATATTTTTATCCTAAGACATCATCCATTATTCATGTTTGAATAATCATTAGTATTATACTTTCACTTATTGAATATTACTAAAAAAAAAAACATTATAAATATTATTTTTCAACCTCATGTTCATATTAGAATCATAAGTAATTTCATTTCATATTATTTTATAACTTTGATCGATAATAAACTAAATGAACAATTATGAATAAAAATAAAATCATAATAAAGATTTTTCTTTTGTTGATGTATAGAAAAAAAGTAGAACGTAATGATACTTATTTATTATTATGTTGTTAAAATACACTGTATAATTATGAGTTATTGTTGACGAATATTTATCATCTAACAATATAAATTTCTATTTTCTTTGTTAAACAAATGATAAAGAAACACAATTTTTTGTATAAGAATCATCATAATTCGAAAGATTTCTATTGTTTATATCTGAATGCTTTAAATTAATCATGTAACTATTTTTTATTTCAACAAAGCTATTAAATTCAATCATTGTCATAAATAACTTGTTATTGAATACTAAAAATTAATTTTGATATATAATTTCTACATGAAAACATATTGCAGTATTCATTCTTTCTGCTTTCTTCATTCATCTGTGAATAAAAAATTTTTGTATTTGATTATTCGTCAAAGAGGAACACTACAAGTCTTTTTCCCCTTAAACTCAATTGTCAATCGAACAGAAAAATTTCCTTCTGCTTGACACTATAAAATGCATGTTGACTGCCTGTTTTTCTAATATGATTGTTGATGCAGCAAATAGCGGTAATAATCTTTTGCTTGTGCATGAAAATTCGATTTTTCTTTTTTTTTCTCGTTTCACAATTTCTATCTAGACCGAAACACGAGATAGACTATCCGAGCTACAACAGATGGTACTCGATGATGATCGTCGATAGTCAATGCCTGAAGAGAAATACAGAGCAAAGAACAAGAACACTGAAGTCGTGAATATTAAGCGAGACGAGAGAGAGAGAGAGAGAGAGAGAGAGAGAGAAGAAATTTCCTTGCAGTCGTCGTCATCCCAATCAGTATGCGGATTTAACACTCCCCTTCTTTCTTTCGGTTCTGCTAACACAAAAAGAAGAAACAATTTTCTCTCTCCATAAGTAACTGAATGGCAAATGAGTAAGTAGTAGAATAAACTAGTGAATGAATGACATTGAGGCCATCGTTAAATAACATATAATAATTATTCAACATTATCTTTTATATTATTTAAATCACAAATATAATACGAAGAAAAAAAAAATCAATAAAATTTCTTTTTGATATATCTTGGATTAGTAACTTTAAGATTGATAAAGTTTCTCATAAATTTCTTTAAATAAATGAAAAATAATTTTTCTCATACTAATTTTCAACTATTACAGTCAGTTTCTAATGATAAAAGAATAGATTATTAAGACGAATAAGTACTATATTTATTGTTTTTTTCCTCTCTTAACAATTCATTTCCATTTTATCAAACAATTGCCACTTAACACATAACAATAGACCCTGGAACATTTTATTCTTTTATTCAATAGACTAGAGAATAATCATTGGTATTTAATGTACAGGTAAAACATTTAAAACTATCAAATCCTTATTTACTAAACTTCCTTATAAAAATAATAAACAAACATCCCGTTACTTAAGTAAATATACTTTACACTAATTATGGTTTCTTTTTTTTATTCTGTAAAGTCAATAAAAACTAAATGATCATTCTAGAAATGTTAAACTCAACAATAATTCATCGAAATGATGATGTTTATTATAATGCTGATAGTTTTCCGTTATCATATGAAGAAGATGATTTTGATTCATCATCAATATCATTAAATCATTCATATTATGATGATATTCTACTGAATTTAAATCATACATTAAATAAAACAAATTCTCCATCAATATTATCTTTATCAAGTCCAATTACATATATTATTTTTATTATTATTTCTTATTTAATATTAACAATTATTTTACTTACATTTAGTTTATATAAACAACGTCGAAGTGAAATGGAAAATTTTTATTTTGGAGATACAGATGAAGATATTGCACAAGAAAAACGTTATTTAGCATGGAAACAATTATTAATTGGAAAAATTAAAAAAGGTGATATGGAACCTTTATTATCTGATGGAATCGATCAACAAATAAGTACATCAACATTTCCATTGCGTATTGTGTAAATAAGAGAAACTTTTTTTTTTGTTTATTTGTTATTAAAAAAATTTTTTAATAAGAAAATTTATTGCTCAATGAAATAATCATTGATTCTTTTTTTTTTCAGTATTAAGCAATATTTTAAAGGGAAAAAAAAATTGATCTTTTTTCCTTCATGTATGGCATATGCTTAGAATATAAATTGTTGATGGACTTCTGTAAAAAAAATACAAAACAAAACATGAATTTCGCATCTCGTCACTAATGGGATCCTAATTATCTTCTTTCTACTGTCTGCTTCGCTAGAGGCAATCGTTGTTGATAATGTTAAAGCCATGTATTCAGTCTTTTACTTGTCTACAATGCAATAATTTGATCTAGAAAATTTTCTATGCTTTTAATCAATCTAGAATACATTTTTCATACATAATTTCGGTCATTCAATATTGCAATCGTCTCTAATGATTGTTACAAAAAAAGAAAAATCACATGGAATAATGTTTGATGTAAGAAAAGGTGTAAAAATCAATGGGTCCCTAATGATTAACGCTCGGATTGGTGCTCATAGAATGACAAAAAAATGCGGTATTATATTTTACTGACAAAAAAAAAATAGTATTTCATAATTAAGCATACTTATGTTTATTCAAGGATAAATATAACGATCTACATGCAAATTCTTGTGTCATCAAATAACTGAATTAATGATCTTTGATCAAACGAACTAAAGTTGAATAACACAATTGATACTTGTTGTCTGAATATGATAAAGACTGATTATTATTTGCATAAATTGATTAGGTGATTTAGATATTGTATTGTAACATCTTCTTTTTTTTTAATATCTCTAGTGACTGAATTTTGACATGCGTCCCGTTTCGTATTCTTTTTATGAATGTATATATCCTTATGTCTTGTTTTCATTCATTTCAATTGCTATTCTTTTTCTTACACATTTGAAGTAATATGAAACGTATTATTTAATAAGCTGAAATTAGAAATGTTATTTTTTTTTCTTTATTATTGAGAAAATATTTTCGTTTATCTATAATTATATTGAACGAACGATAATAAAGTTTTTGAAATTCAATGATTTATACATTTATAAAGTAAATAAAAAATTATCTGCTTTTTCTTTTTTTCATGAAAATAATTAATCAAATATATATTTTTTGTTACACTTGATACTTCATCAGATATTTAGTGGACACTTTAACATGTATGTAACTAAAAAAAAGAATATATTTACATAATAAATTTAACATTTAATTAACAAGTATATAAAGCAAGTTCACTAGAAGTCTGTTGTTTTTGTTTTCATAATTTTTTTGTGTATATCAAAAAGGATAATTTACGAATAGAAAAGTTGAAAGAGCAAGTTTACTCAGCTTTGTAGTATAAGATTAACATATAATAGTCTGATATTTTATTATTAATCAATTATACAATGAAATCAATATGAAAAAACTTGTTTCCTTTTTTTTAAATTATAGAAAATGTTAAATCATATTATAGGATTAAATAGTTTTTCAATATGATCAATAGGAAATGTGTCTATATGTGATTACTTTGTTTCTTTTTTCAAGATTTCTTTATACATTCTCATTTTCATGACTATTGATAATAAAATATTTATTTTTTCGTAATGAATGTCACATTTGAACTGATCATAAGTTAAAAATCTATGAAAAACAATGCTTGAATATAATTCTAATTGAAATCGTTAATCAATATTCTTTTGAAAAGAAATGCTAAAAAATTTTACATTAGCTGCTAGTACTTCCTTGACTAGTCACTTAATTATGAACATATCATCACTCGTATTATCATCATGATCTTAGCTATAACGTGAAAATATGCTTTCAAAAATCCATTAGATATATTCGACTTTATTTACATACTAAATTACAGTCAATAAATTATTTTTCATGTTTCTATCTCTGAACTTGCAATTACTGATAGATAAACATTAAATATTCATTTTTACTATTTTTGTATTTGTTACTTGTTTGCATCAATACAGGGTGTTTCATAAGTCGTCTTGAGGCGCGCCAAAATTAGTTTATATGTACACAGAATAACCCTTAGTCGAATGTTTTTATATGAGTTTTGATTACTCGCGTTAGTCTTTCAAATAACATATTATTCGATAATATCTTCGCTTGTAATAATAGAAATATAAGCATGAGTATGTGAAAATAAATTTTTCGCAATCGATGAATAAGATATTCTATTAAGAGAAACGAAAAATACTCTTATATTAATCTGATTACACAAAAATCTCATTTAACTATCATGTTGTATTTATTGTCCATCACTTTTTATAAATTTGCTAAGTCTTTTGAGAAAATTTCTGATCATTTTTTGACAAATTTTAAAAAGTATTTTGTTTTGTTCGTTGTTCAGTGTAGTTTCTAGTTGTTTGAAGCTTGAAAATTATTCTCCTCATACTTTTTTGTTTTTAATATTCCTCATACACTTTCATTAGATCATATTTCAACAAATGTAGAGTCAATTTCTTTAGGTACAACTGATCAATTACTAAATAATTTCTTGAATTCATAATTCATTCTGTCATTATTTATATTCAAATTAACTAGAGTAATTAAACTTGAAAGTGAATCTAGATATCAACAAATTTCTCATTGATAGAAATAGATTTTTTGCTATAAATTTCGATGATCAGCTTCTTTGTTATCATTAGAGTAATGCGTTTGTCAAAGTTATTTCTAATATTTGACTTCAAATATTTTCCTCAATAGTCAGAGTTCGTCTTCGTCGTCGTCATATATTTCCTATAGTTCATGAAAAAGTAAAGATTCGTGTTAAATGAAATATATTTCAATGAGATAAAACACAGATGTTTCTGTACATATTGCCACGAGCTTTCACCACTAAACAGATAGTAGCTAGTAACAGCATAATATTGATTGACAGCGGTAAAAATAGAAGTAATGTTACTTGGTGATTATTTATCGATAGTTACACAGAACTTAATTAATATTCAAAAGAAAAGTACATAGGGTGTTTTTAAAAACAACAACAACAACCAAAGAAACAAAAGACTACAGTTGATTCAATGATCAGTCTTAATTGAAAAAGATTTTTTCTTAGTGTTTATTTATATATTACGCATTTATTTATGCCATTTTTATATGTATTAAATATAGATAGTTATAAAAGAAAACAGATAATACAAGTTGTCGATTGGATAAGTGCAACACCTATGCATCAAATTATGTTGAAAAAGTTCTGAGGTTATGAACGATGGTGTAGTGCTGGGTAAATCTTACGATGTTCACGATTTTTGAAAACTAAATAGAAATTCAGGTTATAGCTAGAGACGAGAGTCATGCTACTCAATTCGATTTTTTCAATCAAGACAAAAATATTTTTCCAGTAGGATGCTACATGATTATTACTGGTAAATAAGTAATAACTAACAACATTATTACTTATTACTGGTAATTAGTAACAATTTTGAAAGGTAATAAAAGTCATAAGTAATGATCATGAAAATGTAATAAAGTAATCCATATATTAATAACTTTTCAAAGGCTATTTATGGATGTGCTTAATCTAGACCATTTTTAAATATGACTTGATTAGAAGAAATTTTAGGTAGTTTGAGTAAACCATTAATATTAATAAGAAAAGATCAGCAGCCTCTACTTAGTTTGATTATAGAAAGTGTCAAAGATTCATGTAATATTTGAGATTAAATTTAAGTTTCTCTGTTTAACACTTTACTTTGAAATCGGATGATTAAATGATTAGCGTGAGAAAAACTCATTTTAATGTTTGATAATTTTCTTATAGAACGCCTATTTTTCAAAAGTAAGGATTTTTTTTTATAAAGTTTGATCGTACATTTTCGGTGTCGAGCAATCTACTTGTCCACAATATTCGTTTAATCAATCAGATTTCAGTAAGGATTTTTTTTCTCAGTCCATCAAGATTCAATATACCTTTCTTTTTAACTAATAATAATAGAAATTCATGCTGATATCTGATTGGCTAAACGAATACGGTAGGAAAATGGATTTCTCGACTCTGAAAGCATTTCATCAAACTTGATAGAAAATCGTTATTTTCGAAATAGAATTTTTCTATAGAGAAAACATCGAAATAAAGTGGTATTTGTCTCATGCTTATTACTTGATCACCCAAATTCGAGTGAAGTGTTAAATAGAAAAACTTAAACTTAATCATAAATATTAAGCCTTTCTTTGACATTTAATATAAGTCAACTAAGTATGTTAGGGTTAGTAATGATATACGTCGATGTCAAATGGAGATTAATATGTCTCTTCTAATTAAACTGGCTAAGGACATCTGTTCGGATAGCAGAAGGTACATGGTTCAAGTTCCGTGAAGGGTCATCTTTTTCCTCCGTTCTTTGACATACTACCAGTGACACTGATTAGTTCCTTACGACTCACATATAATGCTTACATTAAGCGGTGAGTCTTGATCTTGTCTTATTAATATGAATGATTACGTGAAACCATTCAAAATTTCTTTAAATCAAGTAGCGCTAAAATAAATGGTCTAGCCTAAGTACCATTCCTAGATGACTCTTCAATAGTTATAGGAACTATCTCTAGATATTCTTAGGACGTTACAAGTGACAGCGTGAGGTAACTCTTAAAATGTCACACAAGTTATTAATCTTGACTCGATCAATTTCTGGAATTGAACTATTCAAACAGCTGTTGTGATAGGTTCTGATCCGTATGAAGTTTTGTCGCTCATTGTATCAGAACTTACGAGCCGAACTGATCTACTCCTCCTATCTATATCATATTATGTTCATCGTTTTATTATTATTTTATTACAGTGATCACTTATTACTCGTTATCACTTATTTTTTTTATTACTTATTACTGGTAATAAAGAAATAATAAAGATTTGAAACTAATAAAAGTAATTAGTAATAAAGTAGCTGGAAACTAATTTATATTTTGCTAATAAGAAAAAATAAAAGCTCTAGTATGATATTAAAATAATAAAAACAAAGCGAATTACTACAAAAAGTAATAGTAATGTACCGCCTTTATTCTTGAAAATACCAATTCTTTATAAAACTTGTCCGAACGTTTTTAAGATCGAGGAATCCGAATCTTCAGATGATTTTGTCGAAATTCTTGATTTCGCTTTTTCAGTCAGTAGACATCTATTTCAAAATAATACATGGATTTAATAACTCTCGAATAAATCGTGAGAATAGGTTTATACTGACGAAAAAAAAAAATTGAACTCAATAATTTCGACAAACTACTGGTAGATTCGGATTCCTTTATCCCGAAAACTTTCGAACAAGTTTTATAAAGAATTGCTATTCTCGAAAAATACTTTTGTCTTAATCGAAAAAAAATCTCATTGAATAGTCTGATTCTCATCTCTATCTATAGCTTAAGTTTCTATTGTATTTATTATCTCTGCAAACACGACTATTAAGCTTCAATATTAAAACGTGCTGAACTGGCACTGATGTGTGCTGGGGTTCTAAAGCTATATTTTTCCCCTTGAAAATTGTCCATACAAATGAACTCAAGTGTTTTTATAATCTTTTTTCTTATGTTTCTATTTTATATTGTTTTCATATAGACATTAGTCAACAATTGTTGATAAACCAATTAGAGGCCATTATTTCATTTGAACATATTTTTTCAGATTAAATTTTGTTGAATCTCTTTTTCTCAGTAATAGAATACTTATGCATTTTCAATTTATTTGGTAACTTCGAATGACACCTGTTTATGATCTTGGGGGTACTGTAACGTTTGACAAGCCTCTTAAAAGGTTTCTACATGAAGAATTATTCGGGGCGAATCTCTACAAAGCCTATCAATAGCGTAATTATACATCTAATCCGTGTCCAATTTAGACAATAATCAATCGTTTACTTTTCATTTCGTTCATTTTTATACAACTTCTTTGTCGAAGATCACTGTGTTCCTACAAATAATAAACGATAATTCTTTTATTTTTGGCAGTGACTCTTTTGTGATTTTAATCATAATATATTTTACTTTCTCCAAGCATCTTTCCATTGAAATTATTTTTAAAGAAAGAAAATATCCTAATAAAGGGAAATATGAATGAAAATTTTCTGAACAAACAAATGGTTCACGTATGATAACTGTTCGCAGTTTACTACAATTACAACGTGCTGTATCATGGGTAAAATAATTTGTTCCCGTTGCTAGTAATTCATATTTGATGATAAGAGTTTTCAAACGAGGTAAACAAGTATTTGTTTCCGAGAGAAATTGTTTGGCATTGTTAACATGTGTCATACTAAGATCGAGCTCTATAAGATGAGTTAATTTAATGAATGTAGACGAATATTGCTAATCTTTTTTGTGATTGAAAATTAAGCACAGTAAATGTTTGCAGAGAAGGAAAATTTTGAAAAAGAATTTTTTTAAAATTTATGTTCAAATAGATGTTCATCAATTATTAACAACAATAGAACTTTATCAAATATTTCATCTTGAAAACTGTTAGTCAGATGACGAAAAATATCGAATTTATATGAAGTCGAATAGATATGATATCTGCTGACATTGCTCATAAGTTTCTCATCGACATGAACCAACCTGTTGCTATTCTGTTTTATTGAAATTACGTTTAATGTTGTCGTTCGATTGAAGATCAATTGCATCAGATCTATTGAACACACCAGTGTTTATGCTGAATATAAATTTGTTTAGTCGTAGCATATGAATATCATCAATATATAATTTGAATCAATTTTTTCTATCCGAATAAATAATGCTAATTTTTACAAGATTTGATATTCGACATAATAATGGAATTATTCCATTTTTATAAAATTGAATATAACAATTAGAGATCACCGAGAAAAATTTCAATTTGAGAAGTTTTTTTCCATACAGCAAAAAGAAATAATCAATATATTTCAAGAAAAAATTTTCTATGAATACAATCATCGAATTTATAGTTACTGTATTATTATCTATATTTCAAGATGAATCGAAAATTTCAAATATATAGAATAATCAATGTAGACAAACATGAGAGACGACCATTTAGAAGATAAAGACAATCATCAAAAATATTTACACTAATATTTAACTTAGAATTGAAGATACACAACTTGTTGATGTTATATTTAATATTGGAATTGTTAAGTTTCTATCAGAAAACGATTGACGATAAATCAAAATTATTAGACATTTACTCAAAAATAATATTAATTCAAACATATATGATTAATTTTCATTAGATAATTCTCTTATGGCTTCATCTTTGATTTGGACATAAAGATTTGTAATTTGATTAGTACGAAGACGAACAAGTATTCTATCACCTTAAATGTACAAAAACAAAATCATAATTAGTTCATTTATAACAATTAGATATGAAGAAGATGGTCTCAGTTCGAGTCTCCTCGAGATCGAGACCATGTTTTTTTTGTTTGTTTGATCGGAACAAAAAATGATAGGCCCCGCTCATCATTAGTAACGATGACTTCAATATTTGCTGTGACAATTTTGATAGGAAAATTAGTTCTTGTTTTTCGTCAGCAACACTTTTCGAACACAAACATGAAGAATAGACGAATTAGTAAATGAAAAAAATGTAATGAATTTCCAAGAGAAATAATATTAGAGGTTATGCAAAATAATACTAATTGATCAAATTATTAATTAACATTCACAAGTGCATTGAGCATATCTATATGTCTCAATCTTTTCTTTTCTCCATTCATTCAATGCGTCTACATGATCTCCTCATTGTTGGTCGTGAAAACAAAGAAGTATAATACATGATTCTCGTCATATCAGACAATGATGAATGGTTGATGCTATTTTTTTATTCTCGTACATGGTCTATCAATTCATAAAATCATCAATCGAATATGTGCTTCTACATGATAGATTATTATACTTAAAATAAATTGACATGAAACATTTTAAATATTACAAATCTATAAAACAATGTTACTGATATACTCGCTGGTCCTGATGTGTGTTCTACAAAAGTCAATTTTTAATGGAAAAATCGATTTTTTTGTTTTTGAATGATAAATATGTGACTGATGATAATAAAGTCTTTCAATAATAACTAGCAAACTTATAAAATATTGATGTTTTGGTAGTTCTGAGAGAGGTTTCTATCACCCTAATTTACGAAGTATTGAAAACTAGATTCAACATGAATACGACCGATTCTCTTACAGGTTTTCGATGAAGATCAATTGGATGTATGTATCAAAATATGTTCGCCATTGAATAATATCACGTTATGGGAACAGGAGGCGCACAGAAATAGAAAAAGCTTGCTATGTGTAAGTTTTTTTCTGAAGTAAATCACAATGCTAATATATATCTTCTCTCACTCTGATGTTCGAATTTGTTGGATAGTATATCTCAAATGAAAAGCTCGAAAACGAAATAATCAAAACATATATCGAAATAGTTTGGATAAAATCATCAAGAGACATCTAATCGACACTCTTATAACGTGCGCATAGTTCTTGAAGCCAGCAAGACAATGAGGTCGCATAATTAGAATTTCAAATTTCACTATCTTATTTGTTTTGAAAAATTCTCTGTAGTGACCTTTCATGATACTAATTCTATTTTACTTTAACTGACAATTAGTCATTTTTCGACAAACTCAACCGTGTTTTTTCGATTTATTTCTACGATTCTGCTCGAATCAAACTTATTTATTCGTTTTTTTTTGTTCGAAAGCTGAGAACTATGCCAAGTGCGCTACATTGGCCGATTCTTTTATTTTTATTACTCTTTCGAAGACATTTGGTGAAGTACATTAATTGACATGTTCTGATGGTGAGAATGTTCCTTGTCTTGTTGTGAATGTGAACATATAATCAAATATCGGGCAATGTAACACACTTTTTTACGTCAGTTATTTTCATTTTAATATCAGTTCGAACTTTATTGGTAAAATCCTTTGGAGGGAAAAACGAAAAATATGAACTGTCCCAATCTAGAAGATGATTCACTTATATATCCCATTCATTTCAATATTTTCTGGAATTTGAAATTTTTAGTCTCAAGATGTTTATCAGAAGATTATTCTCTGGAAATTTCAGTACACTCGGATCAAATGGAGAAATAATGAATTCCTCAGACATATCGAGACCTTTATACTTAATGAAAAATTGTAAAAACATAAAGAAGCGACTATCTATAGATTATGTTCATCGAAAAACTTGTCATAAATATCTAAATTAAGTGGAATTAAATAAAAAAAAAAAAAGACAACAATATCGAATTTCATTTACTATATTAAAATTATTCTTATAAGACGATACTTTTCTAAGACTTTAATTTTTTGAATATTTGTTACTATAATGATCATATAAAAACTAACTTTCGTTTCATATTGTTTTCCTCATCTTTTTTTTTTTATTCATAATAAATAAAACAATAATCTAAGTAATTTCAATAGAAATAAGAATAAAATGAAATCTTTTATTATCCTCTTCATCATTCGTTGATTCAAATGTAATTAAATCAATATTATTCCAATCAAGTTGAACTAATGTCGATTTTTTAATAAATAATTTAATTTTTTTCTTAAATAATTTTACATTTGATTTAAATCCAAAAATAAATATTTCTAAATTATCTACTGATGCTGCTTGTACTTCAATTGTATGTACCATAAATGTTGAATCATTATCTGATAATGAACCAATTAACATCGATTTTCCACATGAATTTAGGGCAATATAAGGTGAATGATGTTTTTCTGTTTCATTTTGAAATATATATTGATAACCTGTATCTTTACATTTAATATGTTGAAGTGCATGATTCATATGCATATATGATACATTATGCCAACGAAGATTTGAATAACCATTTGTTATATCACCAAGATTATGTGTAGCTGATATTTTCTCATTTAAATCAGCAAATGTAATTAAATGACGTATACGTTGTTGTGAAATTTCATTTTTAAGTTTTTCTCGAAATTTTCCTCGTATTTGTGCTCCTTGAAATGGTAGTTGAAGTAATGGAAATGGTGCTTGTTGTTCTTTTATATGTATAATATGTAAATTTTCAGCAGGTGATAAATGTGAAATAATTTGAAAAAAAGTTCCAGGTAATAAAAGAATTTCTTCTTCATGTTTAAAATATGAATGTGAACGAATTCGACGACCAGTTTGAGTTTCAATTGAAAAAAGTGTTCGTGTTCCTATTTTACCCAAATATAATGGAGATTCAAGAATTTTTAATGATAATGTACATGAACTTAATGCCCACCATGCTTGTTCATTTGTTGTTAAATATTGAGATGATAAATCACCACGAACACCACGCCAAACAACACCTTCAACAGATGGTAATTTAAAAAGAGCTGTTAAAAATAATTTTAAATAACGAAACCATGGTTTTAATTCTTGACGATTAACACTACGTAATGTTCGATTAAGTTTAACATAAAGACTTTGTTGACTATCAGGCCATTCCATAGTATAAAGATGAATTGAAGCAGATTCATCTTTAGTTAAATCATCTTCAGGATTTTGACAATTACATTTTGATATCCAAATATATTGTGGAAGATCATTAATTAAAGAATAAAGTGATTCACAAGCTTCTTCTAAACAAAGTAATGGTTCTCGTTCATAACCAGCTATTGGTTGTAAGATATTTGATGGTTCATCTTGTATATTAGTCAAAAATCGAGGATTAGGATTTTCCATTTTTAAAATTTTTACTTCACTGAAATAAACTATTTTACTTTCTTTTTTTTTTTTGTTGCGTTTAGTAGAACATGACAGAAGAAAAATAAATTAGAAAAAAACAATGTTTCCGTCAACGTAGGAAAAAAAGATCTAAAAAAAAACGAGTACACTCTAAGTATGACGGCAAAATAAAGAAAATGCTGTTCCACTTTTCTTTCGTTCTCTTAGAATTTAATATCAACAAAGTTTTTGTGTGTTTTTTTTTTCTTTCCTAATAATGTGTCACATGAACTAAATAGTTTTTTCTTTCACGGAAGGAATCATCAGTTTCTTGTAAACAAGAAAAAACGAAAGATGAATTTATTATTAAATCGTTCGAAATAAAGAATTTCATTAAACAATTGTGATTTGTCTTGTTCTTTTAAATCATTGTTGTACATCGTTAAGACATAGTGTTAACGTACAACATATCGATTTTCTACTTGTTTTAACTCGAATTGTTGTTGAACAAAGGATTAGTCATAAGATTGTAACGTTTAGTCCAACTAGAAGCAATTATTCAATTAAACAAACAATTACATTTGACTGACGACAAATGTCATGTAAAACATTCATTTTATCGATGTATTTGTCTTTGATCTATCTTTTTCTTATTTTAGTAAATTCAAATTTAGCAGGTAAAATTATGTTTATTGTGATAAGAAAAAGAAATAATTTTGCTTTTAAATTAAAAGAGTAAAACAGATTGAACATTGAAAAAAGAATATAAATAATTACGAAAAATAACTATATTTAATAAATTAAATATAGACTAAAATTTTCAATTTTAATTTTATCTAGAATTATCTTTATTTTTCTCTAGATTTGTTTCTTGATTAGAGTTTAATTGATTTAAGAATATTGTTCGAAAAATGGCAGACAATAATTATTTTTCATTCTCTAATCAATAATCATTGTTTACTTGTTCGAATTATATAAAATAGTTTATCGATTATTTTATTAATTATTTGTATATAATCAGCAATTTTGTACCTGTTTGTGTTAAATTTTTAAAATTATGCTTAGAAAAAATATCTGTCATTGAGAAAAACTTCATTTTTTGTTGCAAACTATTCTTAAAGATGAAAATTTATTTGTTCATTTTCACATGTTAGACAAGTTTTATTCAAATTTTTGAAGTTCATTATGGTTTTTGTTAAGTCATTTTTTGTTAAGTTGATATGCCGACATAATGTCTTATGACACGGATCGAATGAAATATAGCTATTGAATTCTTATATAGAGTTCCGTATAAGAATTTGAAGCCCGATTTTGAATTCAACATGAGAGTGATTGAGAAGAATATTTTTCGGAGTTAAGGTTGAAGTTACGTCGATAAAATATACAAGTTTTTTTTACTGTTATATAGTAACAAATCTATTCTTCATATGCTAAATAGCGAACAGAAACATATTACTTTGTGGTTTCATAAGGTTCAAGAAAAAAAAAAGGAAATAACATCGGAGAGATATTTACATTAGCAAACAGCAGGAAAAGAAGTAAATATTCTAATCGAAAAATCTTGCTCGATTATTAGAGTTGTTGAAATCATCTTCGACATAAAATTATTGTTGTGTAGAAATTGCGCAAGATGACTATTTAGACGTTGTTTTCGTTGCAGATAACATTCATATAACTCTTTTTCTATTTTCATCATTGATTAGTTGTCTCAAAATATTAAGATTTTTCTTTGAAAACAATAATTGATTGTTCTTTTCTCAATAATAATATATTTTGATGACAAAAAAAACTTTTCGGAATTTACCAAAATTGTCATCAAAACTGGATAGAAAATGCTGAAGAATTCGAAGTTGAAGTCAAAAAGTTTGACTCCGTAAGGCACTACTCTTATGATGTTATATTCGCAGTCTTATTGCATTTGTACAAACAGTATTAGAATGACTGTTATTTTTCAATTTTCTTTTACTATGAGGTAATAGGCCACCACTTCAGCTCATATGCAGTTTTCTTAGCTCTCTATTAATGATAGGGTCTAAAGAAGACATACTGTTGATTACAAATAATTTATAAAGAACTAAAGTAAAATACAAACAGAGAGAACATAAAACAACGAGTACAGATAAAATTAGTCATCAGTAATAGTTTGCAGTGTCGAACCATTCTCTTGGAATACAAGAAGAATGTACAGATTATTAACAAACGAGTTGCTTGAAACACTTAGAGCAGACCGAAATTGTATAAACATGATGCTAATTCTCAAGAAATGAACACTATCATTCCATCATTTCAACTAATAGGTCATCATTTATTTGTATCATTGGTAGTTTGTTTTAATCTATAAGAGAACATAGTCGATTATGACTCTTTCATCATAGAAGATAATCATTCATGTAAAGCCAATGTTGACTTATTGTAAAATTTATATTAATTATTTGTTTCGAAATGACTAATATTATTTTATTTCTTGTTAAGTAAAATACAGTCGAGTATGTTATTTTACAAATTGGGGTGTTCATCGATCGATGAAAGAAGCACGTCTTCGTCCCGAAGATATTCCAGCTGATTTATGTACACATATATTTTATGCATTTGCTAGTATTGGAGGCTTAACATTACAAGCAAAACATCCAAATGATTTAAATGCTTATCAAGGAGAACAGGTTGAAATATTTTTAAAAATTAATCGTTGAAATATTTTTCCTTTTTTCCATGTTTTTTTAGCCACTTTATCCTCGAATTATGAAATTAAAAGAAAAAAATCCTGATTTAAAAATATTAATTTCTTGTGGAGGATGGGGAAATTCGGGTGAATTCGATTCTCTTGCTTCATCAGAATCATCACGGTAAAATATTTCTTTTTTGTTTTTGTTTTAATGAAATTAAACTAATTTTTTGTCATATTATCAAGAGAAACATTTAGTAAAAATGCAATAGCATTTTGTCGTCAACATGGTTTTGATGGTGTTGATTTAGATTGGGAATTTCCAACGGCTAATAATCGTGAAAATTTTGGATTATTAACAAGAGTAATAAAAGAAGAAAAAAAAAAAGAAATCGAATGATTTTTTATGTTTTTCTTTTCTTTGTTTTTTAATTTAGACAATGCATATAGCTTTCAAAAAAGAAGCAAAAAAATCCAAAAAAGATCGTTTATTACTCAGTCTAGCTGTAGCTGCTGGAGAAGTTTTAGTTAAACAAGGTTATGATGTACCAGTTCTTTGCAAGTAAATATAAAACAAAATATTTAATTGAAATAGTTTTAATTTTATTTAGTTATGTCGATATGATTAATGTTATGACATATGATTTGTATGGTTCATGGACTGGTAAAATTGGTCATCATAGTGCATTATTTCATCGACGTGGAGAAAAAGGCGTGGAAAGAGATTTAAATACGGTTCGTTTAAACGAGAAAAAAAACTCTATTTTTCTATTAGGTGAATGTCTCGTATTGATAGAACTGAAATAGGATCTTCGTGAAGAAATGATTTGTTAAATTTATCTTTAAAAAAAAATTTCATACAATGATTAGAACAATGAATGAAGATTCTTTGAATGACTAACGGATATTTCAGAAATGAATGAATCTTTCTTTCATATTCAGCTATTAACACAATAATGATGTCAGAACAATTTAACCTGTACGATCGATATATTAAGTATTGATCACTGAATAGTCTAGATTTAAATCTCGAATAATTTAATTTTAGTGGGATTTTCTACTTATACCATTTGAAAAAAGTTACCATAAAAAAAATATTCTTATTAAACAACTGAAATATGCATTCAAAAGAATTTCGATAAAAAATGCTTTTCGAAGATTATTTTTTTAACTTTGATTATTAACTTAAAGAATGTCTTGAAAAATAATTGATTTTATTTAGGTAAATAACAGATATACTATTTCATAGAGGATTCAAAGACGAAAAACATCAGTTAGTTTGAGATTCACACAAGGAGATCTGTATTTTAGTTGTGTTTGTTGTACTTTAGAAATTCAATTAGTTTAAATAATATATCGTACGAAAATAGACCGTATTCTTTCGTAAGTAGTTCTGATGATCGTATAGAGTTGTATATATGCTGTATACTCAATAAGAATGACCGTAAAATCCTGGCCTGGTTTATGGTAAACTAAGGTGCGTAAACGTACTCTTATTACTTGATTAAGGTTCTTTAAAGTGACATGAGTTTCTAAAAATATTTTTTGTTGTTGTTGTTGTTACTATTCGTTTAAGAAAATGAAACACTATAGAAGATTAACAGTTTCCTATTCTTAGAGCAGTTTTATTCTACATTTTAAGGTAAATTTACGAATTCTTTCATTCAAGGAAAAAATCTTCACATCTGTTAATATATTATGACAAATTGTTCTGTTATGTTAGAATATTTTTATTTAGAATAGTTCAATGTATAATTGGATAAAAGCAGGTTGTCCACGTGATCGTCTTATTATTGGTATACCTGGTTATGGTCGAGCTTTTACTGCTCCGGGAAATGATCCAGTAAAATCATATGGTGAAGCTGGTAGTGTCAGTTCAATATCATCACCTTATTTAGGTGAAAGTGGTTTACTTGCTTTTTATGAAGTAAGATATTTTTCATATCTATATTTGTTTTTTAAATAATAAAATAAATAATTTTCTAAGATATGTAAAAAAGAACTAAGCGAAGGTTTTAAACGTTATTGGCATAAAGAACATGAAATTTCAATTAGTTTTAAAGATGGAATATGGATTGGTTACGATGATCCAGATAGTGTTAGAAATAAAGTAAAATAAATCCTTAGTTTTAGTTTTAATAAAATTTTATTTTGATTTATTTTTAAAGTGTGAATATGTAAAACGTGAAAGTTTTGCTGGTGCTATGATTTGGGCATTAGATATGGATGATTTTAGTGGAAAATTTTGTCAAAAAAATCGTAAAAGACGATTAAAACGTTTTCCTCTAGTTAATGCAATGAAAGAAGTATTTGAAAAAGTTGAAATAACAACACAAATGACAACATTACCTATTCAAACAACAACATTAACAAATGAAACTATTTTATTAAATGAAGAATTTCAAATTCTTTTAGATCAAATGTTTGAAGAAGCTTTATCATCATCATCAACATTATTTCAATCTTATTTTGTTCTTCTTTATATATTTATTATTAACTATTTCATAGAATCATAGTGTATAATTTCATCTTCTTATAATAAATATGACCGGTTTAAGTTTATGTGTTTCTTTTTTTCATTTATTTTTTTCTGGGCAAATACTGAAATCAAGAATTTTAAGTTTGTTGCAAGGTGAATTTTATTGATTAATATCGTCGGAAGAAATTAATCATTTTTTGTAGTTTTCGATAGTGTTTAGTTAAAATTTATTTTGTCAAAATTATCTATCCGTTTGTGTTAGATTAAAATTGACTGATTTCACTTTGAGAAGATCAAATATAACTGAAAAATATGATTGACTTCTGTATATTTATTTGTGGTTCTAACAAATATATTCATCGATTGAATTCGTTGCTTACTATAATTTTCCACCATTTATTTTTATTAATTCAATTTAAATAATGAATAATAGTATTGATGAAAATCTTGTTAATTTCGTATTTTTCATCACAGATCGTATTTTTACAATGACTGTAATCCAGACTATTTAGTGAAGCATGATCTAAAAGGAATGTTGAAGAATAGAGGTAAAAATCCCTCACAGATAACTTACCAACGAGTCGTCACATGCCGTGACAGATGTCTTCAAGGTTATCGATATTGTGTGAAGATGGAAGAGATGCACTAAATTTATGGTATAAAAAGTTTTCACCTTCAGAGTGCTAATAGTAGTGACCGAGGTTGGAAGGAGCGAAACTCACCTTAACCTGACTATTCGCACAATAGACGATCTGCCACCAGGTCTTCTCTTTCCTATGCCCTGTCGCAATCATATTTATCTCACAACGACATTGTGTGCTTATTTTTGTTTTACTTTCTACCAGAAAAAAGGCAAATGGTGCTTCAAAATCTGGTTTGTGACTAAAGTTATCACGAAGCTATAAAAGATTGGCAGAAAGTATCAAGAAATTCCGCAGAAAATATTAAACATTTTAGCAGAAAGTCAAACGTTTTACTGAAGAGGAGAGAGAGAAAGTCCGTCTACACTTATCCTCCCCTACTCAAGAACTTTGGACATTTTCGAAACACTGCTTCCCACGTCATAGTCCACGATAGACCACTTAGTGATACTTTCTCCAGCATCACAGACTGTGACACACACTTTGTTATAATATATAGACTAATTCTTTATTGCATTTCTGAAGAATTGAGTAAAAGAATGATGAAGAAATGTGTTCCTAAATCGATAGAATAAAACAATCTTTCTGTGATTAGCAACAACAGCTGCATCATATTTTTCTTTCAATCCCGCAGGGATTATACTAACAGGTTTCTTTAACAATGAAAGATAATCATTCTTATTTTTCTATTGTGTAACACAATAGTTAATACATATTGTCATTTCGTCTTATTATATTTCTGATCTATTTTTAATTATGAAGTGCAACAACTGACAAATCGAAAGATATATTCCAAGAGGACAATGACAAGCCATATAAGTTTTGGCTTGAGAAGTTTCAACTAACTCTTTTAGAATCTAATAAATTCTTGTAGATCTGCGAAGTAATATAAAATCTTATGAAAAGATTTCATTAAAATATTTATCTAAATTCAATTGTTTTTTTCTTTGAATGCAATAATTTCATTTTTATTAATTATTTATTTATTTTTCAAAGTAATACATGTATAAATTAATGATGAGGCAAATTTGCTTCAATTACATGAATATTATGTACCACTTCATTTTGTTCGTCTCGATTGACATGCGAGTTTTTTCCAGAAATTTCGTTATCAACTTTACTTTGTGAAATCACGTTGAAACTTCGTTTTTTACGCATATGTAAATCTGCAATGTTTCCACTGTGTACAGCTACAAATGGTTTTTCATTATTTGTTAATTCATCATCATCAGCGTCACGTTTATTAATCGATCGTTTGCTTAATACTTTTTTGCAATTACATGTATTTGGTTCAAGATATTCACCATTATTATAATTACAAATTTTATTACCACAATCACACAAATTTCCACTATTTTTTGATGGACAATCAACAGCAGGAACATTATCTAAATCGAAACAATTAATTTTAATATATAAATAAAATTATACAATTAAAACATTACTCGGTACATATGGAGTTTTATAATTATCTTGATATTGTGAATGAAGATAGTTACATGTTAAATAACGTTCAATGCGATCAGGAAATAGACAATGTGTATGAGCACAACCAACACGTGTCATATTACTTAACATTGCTTGTGTATAATGTAAACATGTACCTGGATCTGGAGAACATCCTTCACCATATTTGAAATTGGATTTTTCACTACCAAGCATCATATCTAATAGACTAGCTAAAGAACTACGAATTTCACTTGACACAACCATATTTTGTCCATTTTTCCATCCAAATTTTGGACTTAAACGATTTCCAGCTAGATCATGATCAAAAGCACACATATCAGAATGAGCTTGAGCAAGCTGAGCTAATTCATCATCCCAATAGAGTTTGAACATGTATCTCGATGGAACAGCTGCACGATATTCATTATGTTTATCAAGAAGTTGTTGTTTTTCAGTTTCATTTATTTTAACTGGAATTGCAAAATCACTTGGTCCAAAGCTAAATAAAAATAAATAAAACATTTCAAATTGAAACAAGAAAGTTTTTAATTATTAATCTACTTTATCATTGAGATTTTTTTTTTTGAAAATTAAAGAATCTATTTGTTTGTCAACAAAAAGCGAACATTTTCTGTTTATGGTTGTTTCTCATTCTCGAAATGAATACTACCGAAAAGAAAGATCGTCGAATGAGTTTCAATTATCTGTATTCGTGAGTTTTATTTCGGTGACCATTCCTTACGTTCACTTTTTCTGAATATTTATCATATATTTATCCTGTCGGTATTATCTCAGAATATCACTAATAGCTTTGATCATCGAAATGAAGATCATTGAAAACAGCTGCCGTCGATGGTCACAGCGCCGAAATGGATATTACCGAATTTCAACAACGTGACTTTCACCAAAGAGCACATTGAACTCTTTCACCAGAGTTCAAGCTCAAAACAAAATCATTGAGAAATATAAATATTTTCTTTTTGATGACAACTTACCACTTTGTATGCAAAGAAGACAACGCTTTGTAAGCTGGATCGCATGTATCCGGACGAAATAAACGTTTTCCACTCTTTTTAACATGTTCTTCTATGCAATAACGATATTTAATAGTAGGATGATTTGTTTTACATTGTTTGTACGGTGCTACTCTAGATAAATAATCACATTTAGTATAAGTGATTCCGTTAACTGTAAATGAAGGAAGACATTGTAAACTTGAATTCCAGAAATTATAACAATAACTAAATACACCCTGGTAAGGTTCTGTTAATGAGCACCATGGTAAATCTCCATTATCTCCATCAGTGGTACAATCATTATAAACGATATTCTTATATGTAAATGGAAATACACAATTACTTTTATCAGTATATGGAAACCTATCGCTTGCTTCAAATGTTGACCAGTCATTCGAAGCATAGATTGATGAACAGAATAGATATACCATGAGACTAATAATATAATAACAACGATCCATCTTTCAACGAAAATAATTTTGGGAGAAAATGAAAATATTTAGAAACAAGAACAATTTATATATGTTTAAATGCATCAATAACTTAACAGATGGTACATTTTATTTAATGATCTGAAACTTGCTGATGTTTTTTTTTTAGTTAAAAGATAAATTATTATTGAAAATGATTCATGCATATAATTATATATGACAGCATATGGAGTTCTTGTATTATAATCGTTTTTTAATTTCATATCAACATATCTTTTGTTATTTTTTAAGTAAAACTTCTAGTCAATTTTTAATGAACCGAATCATTTCTATTGATAAATACAACTGTTCCCATATAATTCAAAGAAGAAAAAAAATTTTTTTTTTATATCGATCTTCGACCAAGTATATTCAAATCGTATGAAATTTTCAGAATATGTTAGAATTGTAATAGAGAAGCTATACTAAAATTTTCAACCTTATAGAATGATAATTTTTGAAGATATGCAACAAACAACCATCAAAAATAGCTCATTTTATAATCTTACATTCTCTATGGGTTTTTTTTTCTATATACTTAACATTTTTGTTTGTTTAAAAGAGCATGAGAGAGTCCGTTTTTTTACTTCTTACTCTTACAGAGGAGAAAACAGATGAAATGAAATATTTAATGTCGCGAGAACCTATAAAAAACAACGCTTTAATTGTAGAAGTTCTCGTTCATACAATAATAGCAAAGCTCCATTCAAAAAGGGGACTCTGCTATGTTCTCCATCTTGGCATGCTTTTGCAAACGAACAAGAGCTAAATACATAGAATGAAGATTCACAGAGAGTTCTGTGACACATAATCAAAAAAACATAAACAAAGAAAAAGTGAAAAGATTTGCCACTTTTCCTAAAAAAATTATTGTTCAAGCGGAATGTGACACAAAATTATCAAAAACTTTACCAAAAAAAACGGGCTTAAAGCTTAAAACTTATGTTGCTTCTCACAGAATATAACTAGTGCCCTGCACAGGTACGACTTTTTGAAATCGAACCTGAGGTGAAGCTAATCAACATCTGTCTGATACCTTCATACTTAAAGTACGTTTTTGCGAAATTTTATTTTATATAAAAGAGTATACTATCTAGTTTCTTTCATAAGCAATAACAAAAAAAAAATAGATCATCTCTAATAATTCCACAAAAAAAAAACAATCGATTTAATATTCACTTGGTGCCTTTCCGTTTCTAGAATCCGATAAATTTTTCGGAGTATACATTTACTTGCTGATGATGATGTTGAATTGAAAAACAGTGTTAGTACCAAACGTCATAGTTGTGAATACATACATTAATGCTTTTTCCATCATTTTAATACATGTTTACTTTTTTCTCTTCATGTATTCAGTTACTTTATTATATGACTCATCATCATCTATAGATCTAAACAATGTCATTTTTCATTTCTGTAAGCTATTCTCAAGTATAATAAATTGCTAAATCATGATCAAACTGATTTTCATTCCAATGCTTTATATAAATTAACAGTTTGAAAAAGTAAACATATTTTGAAACGTCGAGATCGTACTAATAGCTGAGTAGAGTCGAATACTTGAGCCACTTACAAAATACGAAATAGAACTCAGATTATATTCCCATGAATTTATCTTAATTTTAATGTTTTTCACGAAAATTGACTTTTTTTCAGGAGCATTAGCCTTAATATCAATGGTTATACATCTCAAAAAATCAATCTAAACTTTGTTTCTTGATTGTCACGACTTACAAAGTTTTTTTCGATATTCTTGTCAATATATGATCTTGTATTCTAATGTTAAAGATAAGGCTAAAACTATTGATAAAATATAATCCAATGATAATACATCGTAAGATATATTGTACTGATAAGGCAAACTGAGTTTGCAAGAATTTATTTTATTTTTGACAAAATGTTTATTTTAGATTTTGATTGATTTCAGCTGATAATCGTAATTCAAATCTTCCATATGCACATTTAGGATTTCGAATAATCACACGATAATCTCCTTTCTGCAGACGATAACTTAATACAGCTGCATAACAATTCTGCAATGGAAGACTATTACCATCATCATTTTGAGCTAAAAAGTTGCCATTTGCTTCTGAATAGAGTTCGAGTAAAGGATCAGCAGCACCTGATAATTTCCACATTCTACAAGATACCCATGTATTAGCTGATATTGTCACATCAGCTGATGTTGTATTGACACTAAAACAAAAAGTAAATTGTGGTTTATTAGCATTTGTGCTTTCATTAGAGATTGTATCGAAGTGAAGCCATTGTGAACATTCACGTCCAGGAGGAGAAATTGGTTGTCTTGTTGTAGTTATTTCTTGAGTTGTTGTCGTTGAAACAAGTAGGTTAGAAGTATAAATCTCTTCGATAGTAGTAGTTTCAGTTACTGCTACTTGAAATGTCCAAGCATAATGATCATTGATAGGATTTGATTCAACACCACATGATTCATTTAGAGTAGCGACTCCACCGTCTAACAAAATATAATATTCTTCATTCTAAAAATCACAAAAATGACATAGAACATTTTTTTTTTCCTAAATAGTTCAATAATGTCGACAAAGATATACTTACTTGTTCCCATGTATATCCTGCTGTAAAAAATGTTATTATTCGTGATTGATAAAAAACAGTAACATCAGTAGCAACATCAATACGATAAACTTCTTCATTATTAGAACGTTTGAAAAATCTAATATAAACTCCATTAGATCGTCTTGGTCTTATAATATCTCGATCAGTTTCAAGTGTCCATGATGATTGAGTAGCAGATATGAAACTCATAGGTTTCATACTTATAAATTCTGGTGGATGAACATCAACTTGAAATGTTAAACATACTTGAGAACCTATTTGTCGTTGAGAATCAACAGGTGTTACACATAATTGATGTATACCATATTGATCTGATTCAGGTGTCCATTCAATTGGCATTGTATATATATTTTCATTTGTTGGATCACGAGTTATTTCTCCTTTAATGAGACCACCTGGTGACACAGTCAAAATATCTTGTAAAGTCGTGCTTGTATTCTCACATGGAATACGTATTTGTATACGTGCTTTAAATGTTGTATTTGATTCAATACCAATACATGAATCTTCTGACCATTCACCAATATAAATAGGTGGTTCAGCACAATTAGGTTCAATTGTTTCATTAACAATATGAATGAGAAATTGAAGTGGAATAGCCGAGAGAACACTTCCATCCGAATCGAAATCTTCGATTACAATCGCAACAGCATGGTAACCAGATTGAGAAGCATTGTATGTTAATTCACATGGATTTGATTGAAGATTACCTTTTGATGCACATATACTTCCGCATTCATCTGCTGAATTTCCCCATCGACATCGTAGTGAATCACCATCACTATCAGCCATTGGAATACGGATAATATGTATTTTATCAATTTCAACTTGAACAATTGGATTCATTGTTGTTTTAGGAGAATTATTCAATCTATTAGATATAGAAAAAATAAATTAATTAATTCATGCTGTTGATTTTTACTTACGTTCCATCGAGACGTCGATTTGTATTAACGACAAGTTTTAATGCCCATCCTGATTCTGAATCAGGTGGTAAGAGTGTTATCCAACAACATCCTTCATATAAATATTCAATTCGACTGTTGAGAGGTAAAAGAACAGTAGTCGAATTTTCACCACTACTATAATCAAATTCTTCATTATAATCTGTACATCGTACTTGGTTATTAATTGAAGGAACTGTAGGCGATAACATATTCTGATTTGATTTCCAGACAAGCATACCTTCTCCAATTAAGTTGCCTGAACTTGGGGATGTATTATTACAAAAATGAGCAGAACGACGCCATGAATGTCGTTGAGTGATACGCACTGCTATTTGTTGACCATCACCTGTTATATTGACAGGAATAGCACGAATTGTATATGATATGGCTCCACCTCTATATGATTTCGATGTAATAAATTATGTGGAGTAAAAAAAAAACAATGGTCTCCTTTACCTATAATGGGATGCAGCAACTACAACAATTAGAAGAAGATGAAGATATAAGGAAAGCATTTCGTGATATAATTATTCCTTTGATTAAAGTATCGTTTTGATTATCTTTTTATATTGGATATTTCAATGGTATAATAATCATATTTTCTTACGTTACCTTAAGTATACAATAAATATTTTAGAAAAATATTGATGAATACATACGACAGATGAGTATCATATGTCATCTAATATAACGAGAAGGATATATTTTGTGGTTACTTTGTATCATTTATCTGATTAAAACCTGGACAGACATCTTTTTTGATCATTCAACATTTCCATTAATTTAAGCTTGAAATTTTTTGTGACAATGACTTCAATATAAAGTAGCATACATGTATCTTATTTATGCTCGGTGATTTGTATTAATGTTTTAATCATTAATTTCATTATGTATTATGGTGACTTATTAAGTTTATTTTTATAATTATGATAAGCAAACTAATTATTCGATGATTACGAGTATTCATAAAATTATTTCTGTCTTTCACAAGACTTAAATTATCATAAATATTTGAGCAGAGTTATATTACAAAATACTCAAGTAAAAAATCATTCATATCTCAACTAACACATCAAATTTACATAGCCAAGATGTGATTTAAATTAAATAATTCCCATAGGCTTATTGCGCGTCGGGGTCAATCACAATTAGAATCCACATACAGTCGAATTTTTTCGTCTTTTCCTTTTTACAGACAGTGGTATGTGCACTCTTTCCATCTAGCGCTCTCCCATTTTGAACTTTTTAGGTTTGGGTGTGAGTAGATGCATATATGGCGACGAGAGCAGATGTAGATGCGCTTGTCGATATGGTGATGAGCGTGAGTGTAGAGACGCGTGTCGGTCTCGTTATGAATGCGTATGTCGACAAGGATGTAACGGGTGTCACAAAATGAATGGCGCTCTCAGTATTTTTCATATAACTCATTCATTTTTCAGTGTTTAAGAAAAAAAGTTTTTACCAAAAGATTCCTCGTCCNCATAGTGTAGATAAAAATTCTGAAAAAGTTCGTGTCCTTAGGCCTTTTTTCTCGGGTTACCAACATTTTTCCGAACTTTCAGTCTATTGTAGAATATCACGAAAACATCGCAATGTGAAGTTTTTGACCTGAAATTCTTCTAATCCAATATCTCTCATAATCTTTATGATACGCTGAAAATTTCAATTCAAACAGATGTTTCTCTTCTAAAATAGCAACAATTTCCGACCGAAACTTCTTTGTTGCAGTTTTTTCGTGATATTCTACAATAGACTGAACGTTCAGTAAAATGGCGATAACTCGAGAAAAGAGGCCTAATGATATGAATCGTTTCCGAATTTTTATCTAAATTATGAGTCCAATCTATGAGAAAAATATGATCTTATCAATCGAATGAGTTCTCTTGTCAGCAGCAAACATCTGCAAATGAGTCGATACTACTTTTAATTCGACATGAAAACACATTTTGTAATTATGATTGGCTCATTCACTAAAATCCTAGATCTGTTGCTACTCATGGAAAAGTTCAATGATGAATCTTGCAAAAATAACAAATCACTAAACTAATAAAGAGAAATTCAATTCTTTAGTCTTTGAAAATATTTAGTATATTATAAATGATGTAGAATTGTATTATAAAAATAATAAATAAAGATTTTTACTAGGATACAAACTTGTAGTCGATTGTTTTTCTTTTCTGAATAAATGATTATTAAGTTTTGATGGTGAAGCATTTAATAGTATTGTTTGTTGTATGATATCTTTTCGTTGTGGTATTGATAAATACGATCGATGTTGTCTTTCAATAACTGATCTATTGATATGTTCTCTTATTTGTTCTTGATTTGGATATTGACTAAGTGATATTGTTGCTTTTGGTTTTATTTGTTGATTAATTAATCGATTTGAATGAAATATTGTTTGATTATTTGATGTTTTACTAGTCGAATGAATTTGTTCATCATTAAAAGGAATAAATGATGTTGATAATGGTGTCGAGGATTTAACAATAATATTTAATTTTCTTTCATTTGTTAATTTTTTTAATGTTGGTATAGTTGTTTGTTGAATAATTGTTTTTGTCGTTCGTAGAGATTTATTAGTCAAATCATTTAATGATTGATATTGTTGACTAGAAGGATTAATACACTCAATTTTATTTATATTTGTCTGTTGATGAAATTCTTTTAATGTATCAAAATGAAAACTATCATCATAATTTTTACTCATTTTGTTTTGTTTATCAGAAAATAAATTTGAACGATGTTCTTGTTCATATATACTTTGATTAATAATATTTTCTTCAGACCGATTACGTTCTAAATTAACAAATGAATATTGAATAGGTTGATCATAAAAAGTATCATCGATATTTGAATCTTCATTTAATGCACTTAATGGTTGATCTCTGGTTGTATATTGTTGTTGAAAATATTGAGTAGATGAATTTGTTGAAAAAGAAAGATCAAGACCAGAATCAGATGATTCATGATGATTAGTTTTATTTTCATATGGAAATTTTTTCATCTAGAAGAGAAAAAGAAAATCTTTTCATTGATATAAAAAAGATTCTTTATTTAAAATTTTACTTGATTAATTGGTAAAATTAATGATGGTGAATCGTTATATAAACTTCGATGACTATTTATTTTTGAGTCAATTTTATCTTTTTTTCTTGATCTTGCACCTAATATAGGCTGTGTAATTAATGCTAAATGATCATTAGGTGTAAAGAGATCATCATCGACATGTGTTTGAGATGACGATACCATTAATTCTTTCATATCGTCATCACCTGTTATTGGAGTAATAATACAAATCGATCCAGTAAAATTATCAAATGAAATATTGGTTATTCGTGGATCTAAATGACATTAATGGAAACATAACGGATGTATATATGATTCAGGAAATTAACACACAAAAAAAAGAGGGAAAAAAAATGTCTTGCTGCGTAAAAAAACACGAGATGAAGAGTATTTTATTCTTTTTTTATATCTGCATTTGTAAGAAGTCATTTACTTTTTTTTAAAATGAATGTTTTTAATGGAACACATTTATGGTCGTCATAAAATTTATTGTTTATTTAGTATAGAAATATAAATTTAGTAACATTTTAAAATACTATACAATAGAATTTGAAAAAGCTCTTATCATTATTTGAATTTATCAAAAGATGAAGATAGAATATTTCTTTGTTCCTATGCTATTTAATGGTTGTGGCAGAATAAAAGAGTCTCTCAATACTTTCTCAATATGTCAGACCACTTTTTATTGTTTTAAATCTAATTCTTTTTTACAAAACTATGTAGCATGAAATTATTTACACAATCATAGACTCCCGAGTATGAAAAAAAATAGAATCACAAGCTTTTTTGATAATTATAGTAACAATTTATTGCTAATAACTTTCTATCATGAATACGCAACATTATTTTCCGCTTCTTAGGGCCAAACAAACAATTACAAAAATGATAAAAAAATACTATATTTTATTCATAATCGAAAGTACTTGAACTGATGTCATATACAAAGGATAAGGTCACTTTAACAACTATTGAAAAAATAGTCTATTGTCTTGATACTAATGCCAACGTTAACCTAGTTTACTTTTGTGGCTTTAATCTTATCAAAACTAACAAAGTATTTAGACATAAATTAAATAAACTGTCCTATATTGAAGTATCAACTTATAAACTAAAAAGCTCTACCGAAAGAGTAACAAGTATCTGTTTGCAGAGCACAAAAACCTAGAGTACAAAGACGTATTTTAATTTTAAATCTAAAAGTGAAAAATGAATACATTTTTTGTTTTCAGGAAAAGATGTTTGTTGAGAAAACTATTGAATATGACTATGACATAGAGATTTTCAAGCTCTACAAAATGACCAATAAAGGTTTTTCATATCGTAGTACCAAAACATAAAAAACATACGAAAAAAATCAATTTCATTCTTGAAAGTTGTTAACAATAGATAGTTACAATACTTGCCGAGTAAATTTTGTTTTCAACTAATAGTTCCTGTGACTTTTGTAGAAACTTTCACGCTTCATGTTTAAAAAAAAAAAAATTTAAATCCGAAACGATAAGATATGATAGACATATTAAAGAAATACTGAAAGATTCATCTATTCTGCTGTGCTTGTTTGAACTAAACTCAATTCATTCACGATGTAGATATTTGTATTCTTTAAAATCCATTGAAACAATAATAAATTCATTGCACTTTATCAGTCACCATTTTGTGTAATAAATGAAAGTAATATTATATGACATACGGATGGAATGACTACGGGAAATTTGCAGACGGTATAATGACAAGGTACTTTTTAACGACATAGGAAATATGTAAATATATACGTTTGATTATATTTGAGCATTAGTAAAAAAAAAAAAAAAAAGAAAATATCGCAGGTGGTGCTCAGAGACTCTAATGACATACCTTTATGCTGCTGGATAGGATTCATTATCTAGGATTGTCACATTACGACATGCTCTTTATTCTTTTAAGTTTCAATAGTAAATACTATTTTTCTTGTTGGTATGACTGTTTTTATTATTTTTTGTCTTTACTATTTCCTGGCATGAATGTTCATCAGGATATTAATAAAGCATAGAGGAGTGACTGAGAAAATCTCAGCACATCACGCAAACGAAAAGAAAGAAAAAAGAAAATTTTGAATTCAAATAAATGAGTAGTTATGATGACGATAATTATTGTTCAACATGAACTTTGCTATTTACTTTCGACAATTCTTCTCAATTTTTTCTCTTAATTAGCATCCATAACCATAGAAATATGTACTTAGTTCAATCACTTTTTACACTAGGTTTTATTCTTCTCTGGAAAAAGATTCATTCAATACTTTGAAGTTTTTTCCTTGTCTCATTTTGCATAGTGTACGACAAGTGATATATGATATTTCATCATTCTTTTCTTTATATAAATGATTATGTAGAAAAAACGAAGCATGACATTCTGACAAGATATCTAAATGTGGTAGGATTTTTGTCAAATAAAATTATAAAAATGGATATGTGACATATGCAGAATGAAGACAAGGACGCTCATTGTTAGCAACTAACAGCTCATGTTTCTTTTTTTTTATAAATGATGAACAGCAAGTCTTATTGAATCAAATATATAGAATAGATTTGACAAATTTGACATTTTTATTATGACAACATAAAACAATAGAATATAAGTCATAAATGATATAAAAATATTAAAAAAAAGAACTTTTTATGATAATCTTGATGTCAAACAGTTTGATTAATGAGTATTTTTTTAACAACATGTTCAAATCTAATATATTAGTGATCAATAAGAATATCGATACAAATTCTTTATATCAGAAAAAAAAACCATTCGAAACTAAGTAAACATCATATTTGGACATTTAATATATATTCTAAAATATTATTCTCATTACAAAAAAGAAAAATTGCATATAATCACCAATAAGGTTACAACCTATTTGAATTTCAATTGTATTAGAACTTATTCAAAAATATGATAAAATATCTCTAAGTATGTTTCATGATCTAAAAGCACTTTTAAAAAAAAAGTAAAATTTCTCATTAGAAAAATAAAATCATGCGTAATTCATATTTCATAAAAAAAACGAAAGTGACTTTGTCAGTTTTATTTAGAAATCAATTAGAGTTCTCGCTTTGTTTTCTGAAAAATATAAATCTATAAGATTATCAGAACAAATCATATTCAAAGTAACTTGATGTTAACAATTTCCTTGAGAAATGCTGTTCATGCAATTTTTATGGAATTAAAATATGAAACACAATATAGTTGTTTTTGCTAATTGCAAAGAAATTGTCTTATTCTATCTATTTTGGGATACATTTCTTCCCCATCGTTATATTTAATTCTCTAGAAATGCAATAAGAGAATAGTTCATATATTATTTACGAGACGGTCTTAATATTCAGTTTATGATAATATATCAACAATGTCTGTCACGGTCTATGACACAAAGTATAGGAACATTTCTAAAGCATCTATCATAGTCTGTAACGTTTCTGTGGTTGTCTGTCGTGATCTGACATGAAAGAGAGACTTTGCTAAGAATTTCTGTCACGCCTATGCGGCATTCCTAAAGGGTGATCAGAAAGTTTCGACCCCCTCTCAGTAAATTGATGATATCTACAACAAACTTCTATGTAGTTATTGATCAAATTATATCATTTTGCAGAGAAAGATTAGAGCTATATTCTGAAAAAAAAGATAGTTCGAAATACACAAATCCATAATAATGTTATGGTCATTTTACTAATCTTGAGTAAAAATTTTTAAGTAACATTTTTTTTTTCAAAAACAAAAATTGCTTGTAACANCAGATACTCCCATCACTCACTGTACTGTTTGACGTTATTTTCTTGATATATACCAATCAACCAGTGCGTCTTTTTCTTAAACAAGTATTTGTTCGACATCCTCAACATTTACAAGATAAACTTGTTCGAGCTGTACCTCAAAATATTTATAATATTCAGAATCATTAATGATTAATTTTTCTATGAAATAAATCAATTTTGTTTAGTCATTGTAATTCAAGTTATCATATATTGAGTCTTTTAAGTAAAAAAAACTTAAACTAAAATATTAATTGTTCTTAGGCAATGTTTACAAACTATGAATTTTTTTGTATAATCATTAATTTAATTAATAAAGTGTTTGTCATTAATATAATATTTTTTTTAAATCTAGAAACATGTACTTATTTAACAAGAAAATATATTATTTGTAGTTTATCGTATAGATTCTTTATAGATTCATTGAACAAACAAATAATTATTCAATATTAATGTTATAATACAAATCATTTCTTTTTGTTGATTAGACACGTAAAGAAATATAAACATTCTGTGGTGTATAATAAGTAAAACTTGAAACAAACAAGCTCGCTTCAAGTAGATTATATTTCTCGCTCAAAATCACACATTTTAAGCAGCTTAAAAGCCTTTACAGTTGAATATTCAAGCACTTTTAAATGCTTAACCTGCAAGTATTAGAAGTGCTTACACTAACATATTCAAGTGCTGGATTTCAATAATGGAACACTATACTGGCAGATGTGGCGAATAGCTAGAGAATGTTATTTTATAAACAATACAAGATCTGTTTACCACTTATTTTCTCTAGATTAGTAAGTTTTGTTGCCAATAATTTTGTGCAAGATAATGTAAACTGACGACTCTGAAGCTATATTCGAGAAGTTTGATGAACGATAAAAAATGGCAAACAACTCACATTTCTTTGTACAGTATATATAAGACATTCAAACTTATAAGTCAAAAATAGTCTAAGATATGCAAGTAAACAATGAAATAAAGAAAAGCCAATGACAATGCTATAACGAGTGAATCGCTTTGTAATCGTGTAAAAAGTGAATAATGCAATGAATTTTCTATCATTAATAGACATTCAAGTTAAATTAGGCTGAAACAAGTGATATGCTCTAGCATTGAACAGAGAATATCAAGAGAAATCTACAACACATGCAACCAAAGATCACAATACTTCCTAATGCCTTTTATTCTAAGTCCTATGAAGTGCTAAAATACAAGAAAACAACTTTTCAGTTTAAGTGTTGTAAAATTAAAGTACTTTTAAACGATATTGATAATAAGTGCTTCACAACACTTATGAAATTTTTTTCTAAATTCTATTAAGCTATTTATTTAAGTGAAATAGCTTTCAACCGCTTGCAACAAATAAAATTAAGTACTTTACAGCAGTTTCTTGAAGTATAAACTTTTCTAGGCCGCTTAAAAATAGTATACCAAGACAAAAATTTTCACGTTAGTATTTATAATCATGTACTGAGAAAAAACATAATATGAAATATTCTTTTGAACTTAAAAAATTTTATTTGTAAAAGCACTCTCAATTCTTTATTCTATTGTTCATCTCTACCAGTGTCAAATAAAACTTATTGTTTTTAGAATGTCTGATGTTTTTGACTATATATTAATGCTACTTTAGAAAAAGTTATAATAGAGAAAACAAAAAAACATTCTAATGGTAAATTATGTTCATGTCTCTTCATGTACAGTTATTATCTGTTTCGAATGAAGTTCAACTATTTTTACATAAAATAAGAAATAAAACAATCATATGATATGAATCAAAGTTGTTGTATCTGATGACAAATCTTTTGTATAATCTAAATGAAAAGTTTCATCATAAGAACAATATATTCGACATGTTTAATATATTTAATTGCACTGAAAGTTTGAAAATGTGACGACTCAAATAACTTCAATGATCTAATTATTTGTTTAAAATATCAAAAAAGAAAGCACATCCTGAAAGACACTTAGTCATGAACAATTCAACTTTAATGATTAAATTAAATGTGACATACACTTTTTTTTTCTCATTATCTGCGTCTAATCTGCATTTCAAGAGGACTATTTTAAGAAAAAGAAAAGGTGACATGAGACAATCAAACAAAATTAAATGTGAACTGTATAATGAAGCTTTTCGAAAATTTATAACGAGGCCAGTTCGAAAGAAATACCACTTAATTAGTATAATTTAATCATTTAGAATATTATGACAGATTAAGAAAAAATACTAACGAGAGAACATTTTTAATTGCTAATCGTCGATTGAAGTGGTATTTTGCTTAGAATTAAAACTCAGTGAGACTAGAAAATAGTCTAAAAGAATTTGTTCTTGTAGACGGATAAGTTCTACTCGATGTATTAAATACTGAAGAAAACTCGTTTTTTATTACCCTTTTTTTTGGTAACATATGATTGGATTTTTTATGAATATTCGATATTTCAAGAAGGAACCATTTGTTTTGACTGAAGCTTTCAGAATAATCTGAGAATCATGAAATCTATTTATAGGCAAAATTTTAAGTAAAAATTCCTTTTCATAAGCCGAAAATTCAACGAAATACGTCATAACTCCACAAGCAAGATGTATCAGGATAAATTTTTTTTTAAAACTTTTTCTAGTCTCAATGAGTTCTTTTTTTATGAGCAAAATATTATTTCGATCAGTGATTAACAGTTGGATGTATTATCTCGTAAGTTGAAGTCAATCGAATAAAATTTATCTTTCAACACGATGCTATAATGTCATAGATAGTCTATGATTTATTAATTTTTATTTCTGTATGTAAGAATATCGACAATGTCGTTCAATTTAACTGTTTTCATTTAAGTAATAAATGTAGTAATGATTTTTTTTTTCAAAAATAACCTAAGATTATTCAAGAAATGATCTATGTAATCGTATTTGAGCTCAATATTAAACAAAGATTTTTCGATAAAGATTATTTTCTTTTTAACTAATTCTCTTTCTCATCTTTCTATTTTTGTTCATTTCCTGAGGACATCAAAAATGATTCATTCTTTAACAATCTTATTTCTAAATATAGAATGAACTTGTTCTCATGAACTAATATACTATTTGACGTATTTATTGGTTACTTGTTGCGACTAAAATATTGATATTCATCCCATAAATCTCATTGTCGAACAAGTACAAAAGCGATACATTAACAAAGTTCATTACATACGACGTTCATAAATAAATCAAAGAAGAATGGTTATTGTAGTGTCATTAACATGGATTTCTATTCGAAGGAGAAGCAGCAGAGACTTCAATCTTGAAGTCATTCAGCTATAGCTTTCAGTATATGTTAAACTCTGATAGAGTTTCCTAAAGTCTTGAAGTATGCTGTTTCCTCCTCGTCTCTAACGAAAAAAAGAATTTCTTAAATAATATCGCAAATAATATACTGATGCATTTATTTCAACTAAATACAGACAAGAGTTGTATCAAGTCGTAGACTAACGGCGGCATGTTAAAATGAAAAAATATTGTCAAACTCTATTACGTCACAATGGTCCTTCTTTCTATGAGAAAAATGGCAAGCAAATTCTCTCAGAATTGTAACAAGTCCTGTCGATTAAACATGGTTATTTATTTAAAAAATGCAGCATAATAAAACATGAAAGATAACATGTCGATGAAAAAAAATACGTGCATTAATATCAATGAAGATATTATGGGTGGCACTCATCGTCTGCCTCTCAATAAATGCTAGCGTACATCAATTTACGAAATAAATAAGACTTTTTGAAATAAAATTATTTCATTTTGGTATTTGACAATGTGAAATATAGAAATAAATTTTTGTTCGTATATATATTAAAAACAAAATAATATTTTAAATATGCAGAAGAGTTTTGAAAGAAGCGGAACTATACTCAAAGGCAAATCGTTTGATGAGTTCTGATAACAGACTCAAACCTAAGTTCAAACCAAACTCAATTATCCATTAGAAAAAAAAATCATTTTTCACAAGAAGGTGGTCACTCGAAAATTGCACCATATCTATGGAAGGAGAAAGAGGCTAATCACTACCAAAAATTGGATAACACCATTCTCGAGAAAGCAAATGCCGAGATGATTTTAAGAAATTCAAAAGTCTACTTTTCAAATCTGTGCAGGTGAAAATATGATTGTCATTGATCTAAACATCTATCAACAAGACGTAAAGATGATCAGTAAAACCGACAAAAAAAATTTGTTCGTCATTCATCTATTAGCAAAATTGAATGGGCTACAGAACAATCTACATAGTGTCTTCGAAGAAACATGTTACAGATTTCTTCATCGTCCTTTTGCTTAAACCTCCAGAAATGCAAAAGATAGTATTGATGCATGGTTTTTTATCTAAAAAGCTACTCTAAATTTGTATCTCTATACTTCAGTACTCCTTTTAGATAATGTTTTACAAAATAATTTCCTGTAAAGTAAACAATTCCGTATTGAAAGAACTGATAATGAAATTTTTCAAACAGAAATTTCGTCTCATAGATATTAATTAAAACAAATGATAGTCAATATTAAAAAAAAAATTTCTGAAACAAACAAGATTTATTTTATATATTCAATCAGAGTAAAAAAACGAAACTATTTTTTATCTGCTGGACATGGTTCAATCATGAGAACAAGTTGTCGAAATCGTTGTTGTATGCGTTTATCATTAATACAAGCAAAACCACCATGTCGAACTTTTTGTTCAGCTTGTCGATTCATATCACCAATACATGTCCATGTATCATAATTACTTACAAGCCATTTCGAATGATCATGATGAACCGTGAAATTAAATGCAAGTTTTTCAATATTTTCTGTATGATATTGACCTGTACAATTTGATGGTAAATTCGTTTGTCTACCATTTGACCATGTTTCACTTAACATTGATGTATGAAGAGATGGTACTATTAATTCACTTAACATATCTATATTAGCTAATCCATATTTAGCAAATGTAAGAATTTTAAGTGAAGAACTATTTAATGGATAAAAACGGGTATATGGTGGTTCATTTATATGACCTTTATTTGTTATAATACTATTTGCAAGAATTGGATAACGATTTGTTGCTGATGGAGTTAATTTGGAATCAAACACCAATGGACGTGTAAAAAGAAAATGAGTAGAAAGTAAATCAATCGAATTTACAGACAATGAAGTAGTATTATCAAGTGTTATACACAACATCGTTTGACCGAATATACGACCTGAAAGAAAAAAATATAAAAGTTTAAGAAAAAAAAAACTAATTGTTTATCATAATAGATATATACCTGAATCTGGATATTCATAACCTTTTTCAATGATTTGTGGAAAATGTGGAACACTATGAACAAGCCAAAATCCTGTTTGTGTATTATCATTGAATGCTAATACACCTTTTGAATGACCATATATCAATGAAACAGGTTTATTTGGTGGTTGATCATTATAAAATATATATGAATATTCTTTTAATTTATATAATGGTCCTAATGTTAAACCAGTTAATGATAATGGTGAATCAATACTTTGTGATGAAAATTGCCATTTATCTAAAGATGATGAACTATCCAAATAGATATAACCAGTACCATTAGCAACAAATGGATCAATTGAATGTGTAAGACGTGGTAATTTATATATAATAAACCAATCAACAGGTTCATTTAAATGATTTCGACATACACATGTTGGTACTACTGATGAATTTTGACGAATACAAAATAAGTAATGATAATAGAGAATGATCAGAATAACCAAAAGTAGTGTTAGAAATTGAAGAGCCATTTATTCACTTTCTATTTATAGAACAATTGAATTCAACAAGCAATTTTTAGCATACCATCTTACACCGATTTGATATTTTATTGTTTCTTCACTAACTGAAATGAACGCTGTCAACTGTTTTTTGTGTTGATATATACATGTCAGAAAAGAGAAGAAACAAAAAAATGAGCAATACGGTCGTCCGTTAGAATATATCAATATTGTTAGTTGCCATCGATGAACGATGGACAAAAAAAATTCTTTTCACTGAACGAAAACAATTTTTTTTTCTCAATGCAATATATCGATATATATCTATATGTATGTGTTCAGTTACTTGGCGATATTCTATATAAACATAAGAATTGATTTGTTAGAAAAAAGTCTACATGAGTTGCTTTATATGAAGTAAACTCAGGACATCTACGAATAAATAAAAAGACTATTTCTCATACTCTCGAAATCACTCAACAAGAATTGACGCTAAACCATTGAGTTTTTTTTTCGATCAGTCGGATGACTTTAGAAATAAATCGTGACTTTGTTTATGTGACTCGGTTTTTGATGTTATACTGTGAAGTTGATACTAGTAAATTATGCTAAGGAATGTTTTTATTAAAAAATTGATTGTTGACATTATTCTACATCAATAAAACATGTATTAAAAATTAAAAATACTAATGCAAAAATTAGTTCCGCACAGGCAAATGAGAACACGATTGACAAATGAAACATAAAATACATTAAAAAAAATTCTTTCACACAGAGTCATCTTTATTGATAAATCAAATATCTAAAACAAAGAAAGAAATAGAAATTGTAATAAGAAAACAGGACTTTAAGAATAACGATAAAAGACGTCATCTTAAAGAAGAAAGACAAGATTTTCAACTTTACGTTAATCTAGATTTCAGCCTTAGTTCGCCTATCTGCAGTTCATACGGTAGTGCCCGTCGAGTTCAAAACGTTCGGATGTGACGAGATCTATCGTACGGATACCAGATGAAAACAAGTTATAGTTGTTCAATCTAATCTAAATTGAAGCGGTAAAATTCAATCGTTGTATTGAGAGAGTATCCAAATGAGATTGATAGAATTAGGGAGTTTTATAAGTGGACGGATCAAGGTTAAAGATTCATCTAAAATTGAATCTACATTTGAAAAATTCTAATTGAAAATTGATTTTCTTTTAAATCATATTTAATATTATGAAAAATATTTTTACTTTTAAAATAAATCAATGTGAATATGAAGTTTGGTTCGATTGCTTTTTACAATTCACCAATCTTATTAATGTCATAGTAGTGACATCCATACTGAAACAAAATATTTATCTTGATTGCGTAAATTGTAGTGAAAAATTATGCAGAAATTTATATTTAACTCTCAATATTATAAATCTTAGAGTATTTATCTAATTAACGAATAGTTCGTAATCAGATACTGAAACTTTAAATCTATGATATAACTACGATTTGACAAAGATTATTTTTAAATCAATGTGATTTTTATGACAATGGGTTCTTCAATGAGATTTCAATGATTGTACGCATAGGTTTTTTCTCGCTTATGTCTAGAAATCATGTTTCAAAAAATGATTATTTCAGAATCTTTTTAATCATCATTCTTATTGTTTTTCTTGTTTCATTCTTCTATTTTTACAATATCAAAAACTTTATAATATATTCATTATATGTAATCAATGTCAATTAACACGTGACAAAATAAAATAAAATATTCTTATCAACAGATGTACTTGATCAAGAATATTATCAATTAAAAAAAAATTCTTTCTTCATCATTATAAGATTTCAAATGCAAGAAAAAAGAAATATTTCAAAAGACATATTTTAATATGAATCACTATATTATTGAATAAAATTTAGATATTATTGAAAGTAAACAATAAAAATTATTAATTGATCAACAACGAATTTATACATTAGAACATTTAGTAAACAAATTTGATTTTATGTCTTTTTTTTTTTGCTGACTTAAAGGTTTTTAATAGGATCGACACAATTGAATAATGAACTGAAAACAATGAAATCAGTTGTGTGAAATTAAATATTAGTGATTAGTCAAAAAGAAAAAATTCTTTTTATATTGAATTCTACTTGTCAAATAAATAATCAAAATGAATATTGTTTATTTTTCATTATTAATTATCAATTATTTATCATTAGGATTTATTTAGAGTGATACCAAAAACTTGCTCATCAATGTTCGTGTTTATCATCACCAAAAATTACTAACATTTGTTTATTTTCCTTCTTTGATTCAATCTAAGTGAAATAATTTTAATTTCTCTATTAAAAATATTTTATTTTAATTACAGACTTTCCAGTATTATTGAAGATAAACAATCAAAATTTGAAATTTTCTCAATATAATCAAAATAATAAGAAGAATTTTTATTTTTTTTTCAGTGAGATTATTTTCAAACGAATATTTATTTCAATGATTTTTTTATTATGATAGAAATCTATAAAAATGTCAGTCTAGTGTTACATTGTTTTTGTTAGTCTACAATACAGATCAATAATTAAGAAATTAAACTATTTATGAACGAGCAAATCCTTTCTAATAAAATCCTTATTACCTATTGGCGAATCATGCAATTCTTCATCATCAATTTCACGTCGTGGTATCGGTATACGTGAACCTCGTCTAGCTCGATTTTGTGCTAAAACATCTTTTAAATTAGAAGGTTTTTGTTGATTTTTGTTTTGAGTTAATGATCTATTTAGTGACTCATGAAATGTTCGTGTCGTTCGAAGAGTTTGTTGTTTCATGTTTGAACGACGTGGAGAAGATAATTCACTAAGATGAAGTGGTGTAATATGTGGTCGAGAAGGTAATGCTCGAGGAGATAATTGATTAGTACTAACAACATGATGAGGAGAACGAGAAACTGAAGGAAGATTTTCGGCTTGTGAACTGTGATGAACAGGATGTGATTCTACAATATACTAAAGAAAAAAAAAATTCAAATAAATATTTCATTTGTAATCAGTGTTTTATTCAACATGACGAGCTGAGAGAGCGATGGGTGATGCTCCTCAGAGAATCGGCTTGACTCTTTCGGAGTTTATAATTATTGTAGCACATAGTATGCTATTTATTCTCCCAAAAATAGGTGTTCATCTTCTGGGCGTTTTAAATCGTTAATGCAAACTTTGCAGATTAAAATGTGACAATGTCATATAGTTATTGCTGTTAATTAGAGAGAGATTGTTTTATTCTATCTATATTGAGACACATTTTTTTATCATCGTTTTAGTTAATTTTTGAGAAAGGCAATAAAAAAAATTATTAATTTATTATAACGAGACAGTATTGATATACGGTCTATGATTTTATATCAAGAACGTCTGTCATGGTCTACGACGTGGGAAGGATGAAGTAGAGAAACTTTACCAAGGCATCTGTCATGGTCTGTGATGAGGAAGAGACGTTATTAAAAATGTCTCTATAGAGGAGGTGCAAGTTTTTATTCCTCTACTTCAACACTTCTTCTAAATTATGCTTCACAAAATCAAGATAAAACATTGTTTATAATCATACTCGTTGTTTTGGTACACGATCTTGTAGAACATATTCATTAGTTTCTTCATTTTGTGGTCTATGATCATTTTCAAGAACATGTTCACTTGTTTGTGATTGTGAGGGTTCATAATAGATTCTTTCAATAACATGTGCTCGTCTTGGTGATACATAATTATGTTGACGAGGTGATATTATTGGTAATTTTTCAATATGATTATCATCATATGATTCAAGATTTGTTCGTCTAACTAATATAGGTGAATAATTTCTTTTTTTTTCTTCATAAACAGGTATTTCATCTAGTTGTGATATATCATAATTCTCTCCATATTCTACTGGAACATAATAATAAGTTTTATGATCACCACGATCTTTTTCAATTATATTATATCGTCTTTTTTTTCTTCGATTTGAAGTAACTTGTGAATGATTTTTCAATCTATTACCATGTTCATTGGAAATATCATTTGATGTATAATAATATTCAGGCACTACCCGACTCATTGTCATAGAAAGTCATACTAGAAGAAAATAATCAAAAAGAAAAATTGTGAATAGAAAAGAAAACAATAAATCATAAATTCATTATTTTCTGTGTCGGAGAACTCAAATAGGAATGAACAACAAGACCAAATGTGTCAACATTATCGATGAAGAAATCATCAAATAGCTGCATCAATCAATCAACTCTACGAGAAGCCTTTTCAGTTATTTAATCAAAGAAAAAAAGAAAAATATTTTTATTTATCTCTCTATCAAATATTAGTTTCATTTGTATTATTATCGTTTTACAATCATTTTCAATTTCTTTAATAATAACTCATCTGACTATTTTTCGACTTATTTTATCTATATTTATTATTATGCAGTTTTCAAATAAGTGAACAAAATAGACATAATAACTTAATGTATTGTAAACTTCCATTTATTATTATTTGCATCTGTTAAAATATCAACTTCTAATGTGTTAATTAAAGCAAATAAAACAAAGATCGTTACAAATAAAAACCATATTGATATTTGAATAATTTTCTTTTCAATCATGTATATGAATTTAGCTGTAATATATATATATATTGAAAAAGATTTCTAAGAGAAAAATTTAAAAAGTTACGATATGAAAATATTTTATATATAAATAAATAATTTCATCGACATTAATAGAATTGTATAAAAATATTATAAAAGCATCAGTAATATTATTTATTATTGTACTTTTTTTTATCTCATCGACAATAATGAACATTGGATTAAATAGAAATATTTGATAATATATACCGAAAAGTTATTGAAAGAGTATCAAAAAGAAAAAAATAACAAGACTATTTTTTATTAATTTTTAATATGAAAAAATAATTTGAAGGTTTATTAACAAAAATTCTATTGATTAACATGTTAACAATTCTCGAAAGAAGAATACACATATATATTAGACAAAGATACAAGAATTAAAGTGTAAACATCAGCAAGAAAATCGATTTATTTAGTCAATAGTGTTTTTGAAAACAAAAAATGAATAAACGATAAAGTCAATATTCTACCGTTGATTTTTGTCATAGATTCTCACAGAAAACATTCATAACTATGTATAAAAATGTCGATCAAGTGTCATTCGTTTATTTAACTTGTCTTCTGTGTATTACTGTTTACTTGTCATTCAAAGAATAGATCCAAATAGACTAATATATAAAGATCTAATTCCATCAGGCAACATCAATCAATTCTCTTATTGATAAAAATCTTGCGATTCTTCTTATTACTGCAATACATTATATTTCTTCAATATGAATTTTGTATACCGCTGAGAATTATTATTGATAAATATAGAGTTATTTCATTTGTATGTAAAAAAAAAAAAAAAAAAAAAGAATTATTTTATAGGAGATCCTAGTGACTACGATTTAACAACAACAACCTACATCGTATACATCAGAATTATGATCTAATAATGTTGTTTATCTAAGAATTGCATTAACGACACGAGCGATGAAACTTCCTAAAACCGGAACAAATTTAATTAATAAACATTTCTATGCAAATTATATTTTCTTTATGTTTGATATTTATTTTCGTCAAAATAAGTAAGTATAACAATAAGAAATAGAAAAAACAAAAAAAAGAAACATTAAATAATGTCGATACACGTAAGTATTAATTTAATGTTAAATAAGTTAAATTAAGATTTGATAGTGATAAATGAAGAATAGCATTTGGTGTATTTCTTCGAATCAATTCTCAAATAAACATATAAAATTAGAAGAATAATTCTCTCAATAGAATTATTTGTTTTTATCAATTTCCTATATGAATATCTATCATGAAAACTATTTATATTTCTATATCCAGTTATAACTTCATATTATTATACTAAATATAAAAACAACTAATGAAAACAAAAAAAAAACTATATTAATTTGAATAAAATTCTATCTTATTATAGAGTTTCAGTTGTGTAATTTTTATATGTCACGATTTCTTTTTTTTATAAACAATGTTTCGTCGTACCCTGCAGGTATAATTAAAATAACTCCGTACCATCAATAGTTCTAACACATGTTTGTTTGTTTTTTGACTTGTAACCGAGAATAATATTTCAATGAATATTATCCTTTTAAAAAAAATAAGTTTAAAAGTACGAGTAACGATCAGTAATGTTACTAAATTATTCAGAAATAAAGTTATATAATTTATAAATCTTATGAAAAACAAATGACAGATATTCACCAATGCAATAAAATTCCTTGATTTATTTTTATATTAGATGAACTTTACATAATTGTTGTGTTCCATGATAAAATATTTTCCAATTCGAATTGTAAAAATATATGTAGATTAAATTATTTCTCATTTGTTCGATTGATCTATGCATATTTGATAATGAAAATGATAACGATGAAAACTTTATCATATTAACGAGTCAATAACAATCTATAGAAAAAAACCAACTAGTTTTTATTCGTAAATATATTATTATTAGTTGTGTTTATATCAAAATTTTTCTTCATTGTTAAAAATCTAAGTACATCATTAACTATATACCTGTACAGAAAAATGTTAAACTGTATATCAAAATAGTCATGTTTCTTTGCTTTTCGTTTATATCTGTTTTTGTTTTTGTTTTTGTGATTTATATTTCGATTCATCAAACAATATCTATGTTATATGAGGAAAAAATGAATGCGGCATACTGAATTATATCCTGACATTATATTTTGAATTATCGATCGCAACGTCTGTTGAGCTCATAGCGAAAGAATCGTTCAAAAAAGAACGTCCCTCGCATAGTTTTGAGAATGCTGCGATATGATTATTCTGTACTCTAGATAATGTAAATTAAATTATTCATATTTTATTCTATTCTTTAATAATAATTAAAAAAAAACGAATAGAATTTTAAATTAATTTTTAAAGATAATAAATATAAATATGAATATCTTTATCCTATTTGAAAGTTATTAGTCGTTAAGTAGTTTTTTTTTTAGTGAAATAAATATAAATAAAAATTTATTGTCCTCAATTATATTTCGATTAGATAGCGACAAAATTCCTATATATTCGTATAAGTTAATATTATTTTCAAAATCCTTGTTTCCTGGGTAGATTAATTCATCAAAAAAAAAAAACCGATCGTGACTATACAGCGTAGATTGTGTATTTTAATATCACTGATTAGTATTACTGAAATATGATTTGATGCTGCTCATTACTAATTTTATTCGCAGTCAGGAATTTTCTCGATAGTTATGTTAAAAAAATTAATTCGTAGTTATTCTAATAATATTTTCTATCGTGCAATAAAAAAAGAAATATTAAATAGAGAAACTACTTATCAACAAGTCAATGATTTAATGATTCTTATTTATGTGAGCAAATGATGCATATTTACGTGTGATTTACGTCAGCATGCTAGAAAGAAAAAGACAATTGATAACGTTTTTCTTTTTTTGACAAGTTCAAAAAAGTGTCCCTTTTAGTGATGTAATTATCGCTTAAAATAGAAATAAATGTACATATTAATGGAATCGATATGTGAACGGAAAGATCATATAGTGAAGAAAATATATTCAAAAGCAAGACATAACAATCACTCATTGTTAGTTTTTCTTAAAGTGTTCTTCCATTTCAACTAATTGACAATAAATAGTACTGCATTAACACAATCACAGTAACTAAATTTATCTATTGGAACTCTAAACAATAGGATTTTTTTTTTTCGAACTTCAATCCATGAAACCAACAATATTTAAAAAGATCAGTCGCGAATTATCCTTTATGTTTTTTTTATAAATAACTAATAAGGACATATTAAAAGAAAATATCCATATTCATCGTGTGCAGAATCATCATTTCTACTACGGATATAATAAACAAATATTTACTTATAGAGATTTTTTTTCAAAACAATGGATGCATATATGATCATGCATATTAATCATTAGAAATTTTAGTCAAGTATATATATATTATAAAATATACGATAGGTGATTATTAACCGATTACATTTTTTTGTCCATTTAACGATGAAAATGATATAATGTAGCACACATTTACTGTAACGACAAATATTTATCAACATAGAAATATCTTTATTGGTCTATATATTAATATGATTAGAGAATATCAACCATGTATTTCTCTTTCCTATGGACAAAAATTGACTATTAATAGTTAATCTATTTTTGATTTTATAAACACATAATTTTTCATCTTCTTCTTTTTCTTCTTTTTATTATCAATGGAAGTTTTTTTTTTTTCTTTCGTTTCGAAAGTAAATATTTTCACATCGAACACATGGTAAATTTGCGAGGATCATATGAAATACAACTTCCATATATAATAAGTTTCTTTTTCTTTGAGTCGTCCTTGAGAAAAAAATTCTTATTAATTTTTTCCTTTTTTTTTCATGTTACCGATGAAAAAATGATTGACTCTATTTTTCTGATCAAAAAAAAAAAATTTTTTTTACTATTGAATTGATTTTAGATAAGGAAATGGCTCAATTACAAGTAACAGTTATTGAAGCAAAAAATTTAAAGAAAAAAGATACACTTAGTGAAAATGATCCATTTGCAGTATTATATCTTGATGATGCACATTACAAACAAAAAACAAAAACAAAACAAAATTCGAAAAATCCGAAATGGAATCAATCATTTGTTTTGTAAGTTTTTATTTTTAGTTTCAATTTTGTTTTAATTGAATATTTATTTTTAGTAATCATTTATATGGACAAGATATTCTTCATGTTGATGTTTATGATGAAGATTCAGTTAAAAATGATAAAATAGGTTCAGTTGAGATTGATTTACGTCCATTATATGAAAAAGGTTTGTTAGAAAAATAATTTATACAAATTAAATGTTTTTTTTAATTCAATTTTATTTTTCATAGGTCATTTAGATCAGTGGTTTGAACTTAAAGGAAAACTTGGTTTAAGTTCTCATGGACAAATTCATCTTATCCTGGATTTTGAGCGACTTCGAGTGTAGAATTTTTGATTGTATTTCCTTTTGAAAAACGATGGCTCAAGAATAAAATACAAAAAACTAAAAATTATCCATATACCGACTTTTTATACATAATCAAATTGGTGTTTATTTTACAATCTTTTATTTTTTATTCTTCAATCAAAAAAGGTGATTTTATTTCTTTTATGGTATATTATAAGCTAAGAAGTAAATGACAACTGGTTTTACTTGACCTGATCATCAACAGATCTAGTTCAAGTACTATAATGCATAGAAAAAAAAATCCTTTCAACATCCTCTTTAATAATTTGTTATTAGCCTACTGCTTATTTTTATTTTTGTAAAATATTAATAATAACAATAATAATAATAATAAAGAAATAGTTTCCTATATATATTTGAATTTATTATTCTTATAATAAAATTCATTGATGAAATAAATTACTACTGTTTGGAAAAAAAAGTAACTTGCACAAAAGTAGAATTTCTTTTTTCTAATGTTTTCTTTTTTTATGAAGTAATTTTAGGTTTCATTTTTTCTTCGATTGTTGTTTCCTGTGGACTGGCCAACATATGACCTAATGTATAATAATTACGGTCTATTTTCTATTTAAAATTCTATTCATATGACATTACTCAAGCAAAGTTGTTAGGTTTAACTAGAATTGTAAAGCGTGAAACAAAGATTCCCAATAGAAATCTCTATTCACAATGTTAACAAATTTATATCAATTAATTTAGTTGAGTATCGAAGAAGATCTGGTCGATGATACGTACAGAGTACAGTAGAAATAAATCATTGTTGATCTATATCATATATTCCTTGAAATAGTCATCCTAGTGATGAATGCAATGCTTTATTCAAATTTTCTCTTCTGAAAGGCGAACAACTAGTTTAAGGAATACATATACATAGTTTGTGGTACAGTAAACATAAACCTAGTCTTTGGAGCAATGCTACTACCTCACTGAATAAAATACCGTTTCAGAGTACTTTATGAGTTTTTAGAACTTGAATATAAAATGCTTCTAAATGTTTAATCTATTAGCTTGTTGAAAAATGTTTAATAGAATGCTAAAGAAATTGGATGGATACTTGGTAAATACTCATGTACTGAAACTATAGTCAACAAGGTACCCAATCAAGGTCCTGTGACAAAACTAGTAACACAGTATTTTGAACTTAGCACATTCACTAGAGTAGATATGACTTAATGAAATAAATGAATACGTATAGACAATCCCAAGAGACGTAACATTCTTCATGCATGTATCTATTCCTTTTTTTTTTTAATGAAACTTCTCGAAAACTAACATTTATAACATGATCACAACTTCAAATAAGTCATTAATATTAATAAACAATTAATCAATGATTATACACCTCAAATAATGAATCAATCAATATAATAGTCTGAATCTCAATCAAATTAAAAATAATTAGTCAAGAGTGAAACAAAATTGAAAACTAAACAAAAAAAAAATTGCATGATTCTTTTTTTTTAATAGAAGAATAATGTTTTCTTTTTGTTATTTCTTCCAAAGGTGATTGAGTAAAATTTAAAATTATGATGCTATCAACGAAAGAAAAGTGAAACTTCAATATTTCGTAGTTTCGATTTTTCTCTTGTAAATATTATATAGTACTTTAAAATTTTTTTGCAAACAACTGTCTTTAACTGAAACCAAAATTCTTCTCAGCAGAAGTTTAGACAAAAAATTAGTTGTTTTTTATTTTTCTAATATAAACTGGTAACTCAATTATAGGATACCGAAAATGTTTGAATAAAAATAGAAAATATATTTGAAAGATTTATCTCTTAATTAATACTTGTAAATTATTATTAACATTTTTTATTTTATTCGTTTTATTTTTATGAGCTGAATATCAATAAAAATACCAAAAGAAAATCCAGAATTAGTAATTTTTAAAATTCTATAATAATATTGTGTACAAAATTAATTTTTAACCGAATATAATGCATTTAATATCATCACATATTTTCAATGTTAACGAATAAGATAAATCATAGAGCGTATTACTATTTGATATTTATATAATTTGACTTTTTCTTCCAATAACTAATCCATATGTTTATTAATATGTATCATCCTAGCAATATTTAGTCTGAAAGAAATCTGAAACGAACAGTTTTGAAATTTAAAACAAATGAAAAAGTTAAAAATATTTCACCAATCGAAAAGTGACCTGTTTTTGAGAAAAAGGAGGTCATCTGAAAAAAAACTGAAAATTTTCCTCTAAAAGTTCATTTTCAGAAATTGAAAACGCACATATTCTTGATCAACTCATCACGCTATCTCTAACCATATATAAAGAAAATAAATTTCTACTTTAATGTTTACATTTTCGGCATTTTATCTATCAAGCTGGATTTTCATCAATGGAGTATCTATTGAGCAATGAGCAACATAAAAAAAAATGAATATTTTCTTGAAATATGAAATTAAAGATTAGGACAATAATATTACATAAGAGAGAAGCTTAATTTTTTTAATAATATGCAACAGGAAAAAGTCTATGTAAACGTGACGAAGACGAAATTATTATTATGTTATTATAAATGTTATAAACAAATGAAAAAGAACAAACACGTATTATGATGACTAACTCAGTATACATGCATACGAAAAAGTAACAATGAATTCTTATCTGACTCTTTTTCATTTCATATCTTAACTGATTCAAGTTCACACACGTATCTTCACTTTTCTTCATATTCATTCTGCTAAAAACAATGGTAAGTAGATAAATAGTCCAAAACTCAGGATTTTGTGTTTTATGTTTTGTATTTAATATTCAATTATATATTCACTATGTAGACAACAACCCCTACTGCACCTCCTTCAAGTATGGATCAGAAAAAAGAATATTTATTCAAAGTTCTTGTTATTGGTGAATTGGCCACAGGCAAAACAGCACTCGTCAAACGTTATGTGCATAACTTTTTCTCCGAACATTATCGAGCAACAGTAAAATTATAAAAACAATTTTTTCATTTTTAATTCAATAATTCTCTTTTCATAGATTGGTGTTGACTTTGCATTGAAAATTGTTAAATACGATGATGATACTGTTATTCGTCTTCAACTTTGGGTATGTCAATTTTTTTTTTTGTTTCTTTTGATGATATAAAAGTATTTTTCTTTTTTTTAGGATATTGCAGGTCAAGAACGATTTGGTAATATGACTCGTGTTTATTATAAAGAAGCAGTGGGTTGTTTTATTGTTTTTGATGTTACACGAGGATCAACTTTCGAAGCAGTCACTAAATGGAAAACAGATTTGGATAATAAAGTTCAATTACCGGATGGAAATCCTGTACCGTGTGTATTACTTGCTAATAAAGTAGATTTTTATTCAAAATAAATTTCATAAAAAGCAAATATGTTCAATTTTATTTTATTTTTTCTTTATTTCAGTGTGATTTAGCTAAAGAAGGTTTAGTTAATAGTGCCCAACAAATGGATGAATTTTGTCAAACCAAAGGATTTGCTAATTGGTTTGAAACATCAGCGAAAGAAAATATAAATATTGAAGCATCAGCTCGATTTCTTATTAGCGAAGTAATTGATAGAATTTTTTTTTTTTGAATATTAATTTCAAGTTATTTTGATTTTATTTTTTTAAGATTATGAAACATACTGAACAATTACAACCACGTTCACCAGGTAGTTATGCACGCAGTGGTACACTTAATGTTCAGGATAAACCAGATGAAAAAACGAAAAATGAACGAAGATGTTGTGGTGGTGCTAGTGATTCTGGTGATAGCAAAAGTTAATTATGATTTTTCTTTTACAGATTTATTTTCTTTTGTATTGTATAACTTCGTGAAATAAAAATTCTTCGTAAACTGGAGACGGTTTTGTTTGCGATTAAATAAGCAAAAACAGAAAAAGAAAATGTATTTTCTTTTACAATATTGCTTTTATTTTTTATTCAAATTGTCTTGTATTGATTCAATGAAGATAACTTATTCAATGAAAAAAAGAAAATACAATTTATAATTCATGAGAAATATTACATGACTGATGTCATATCTGTCATAATCAATAAATCCAATCGAAAACAAATAAATATGGTAAAAATGCTTTTTTGGAGTTTATAATTTAGATATTAATCGACAGAGGGCTGCATGCATGCATATTAAGATAATATGTACTCTTGAAAAAATATAATACTCATTCAAATTTCTCTAAAGTTCACTCGTACTTTAAAGTACTGAAGTCTCGCTTTTTTTCCGTTGATCACCATTCACCAACATGTACTCTAGCATATGTACTATGACAACTGCATATATATGTAACATTGAAAACGTAAAATTCATATATTACATGTAACGGCATTATACTATCATGTACTGGCATACATTGAATTGATTGAGACCGAATTCATAGTTCAATGATTCCACTTTCATTCTTTGTAATCACTCTTCATGTAACAAAAACTAGTCGTATATGGACATGAGTTCACATAATAGCTTTGATATTTTTTTTTTTATCGGGAAAACAAATCTTCTTTTCAGTGATTAATCTTTTCTTTAGAAATGAAAATAAATTCTAAGTTAGTTTTTGGATATTTATAGGAATTGATGAGTGCCTAAACAAATCAATGTTTCTATTTTTCATGCTATGATTGCGTCATTTACAAACGACTTTTTCACTTTATTGTTTTCATTTGTTGAGCAACAATTTATATTGAGTTAACTTTTAATTTAATATTCCTCGTGAGAATTAACGAGGATAAGAACGAAAGATCTTGATCATCAACATCTAATAAAATTTTTGATATATTGAAGAAAAACAACAAATGATCTATTATGTGAAAAATATAAGATTCCTTTGATGATGATCGACAATGAAATTTTTGTTCCATTATCTTTTCTCCAGGATGGATGTTGATCATATCGATTCGAGAAATAACAATCTGAACATTAAAATTGTTATTGGTTTCAATCCAATGATGAAGTTTGGTTGATACATTTTTGTAATTTTCCATAGATTATCAAACATTGTTTCGTTCTTTTCCGATTGTCTTCATTTTTTTTATTCATCTGGATACTGAAAAAAATGATTAGCTGTCTTTCCAATGCATATTCTCGATTTTTGTATCATATGTAATGATCATTTGACTATTCTGTTAAGTAGCATTTTGAAATCCTTGAAAGTATTTGGAATATATAATCATTTGGGAACAAAGATCAAATTCTTAGCTTTTTTTCGAATATATCATGTATCTCAGTCGCGCGCTTAGATTTGAAATAAAAAACAATAATACCTACAGAAATATCGTCTCATTGACGGACTTTCGTCACTGCCAATCAATGGTATTCTTGGAGTTTAGTTGATTTTGTGTGTGCAAAACGACATCGATCACATTGTTTATGATGTATACGACATTTTGAGAATAAAAACTTTATTTTTTAATTTTTAACTAAGAGAAAAGTATTGAAATATACATAAGAAACTTTTGTGATATTGTAACAGGTTCTAATTCATTCTTATTGTTGTTATTGATATGCATGTTCATCATTAAAAAGACAGATCATGGCATAATTACAATATTAGCTAATGACAATAGAATTTTCTGATTCGATTGTTGTTTGTTTCCTTTGGTACTTGCCGTTGAAGAGACACATTATTGTGAAAGAAGTGAATTCGTAGCGGGAGAACAAAGATATTTTATGGTTCAGCAGACGATTGAGATACTTATGTGTTGGTGATGACAGTTTCAACTACAGCTGCATCTGAGAGATTGATTGTATTGATCATTTGAGAAAGTTTATTCATCGGAATCAATCTGATTCGAACCAAATATCACAAATGAGATCATTTGTTACTTAAAAAGTCATGAAGCGAGACAAGAATAAGATTAAATTAACTGTTTTATTCTAATTTTTCTTTTATAAAGACTAAAAAAAGAAATAATATCAGAAAGAAGATGACAGGAAAGTAACACTCTTTACTTCAATAATTAAATGACATACTCATTATGATGAATAACAGAAGTCATTCTAATGAACTCATACCGATTGATAATCGACAAAAAACAAAACAATTCTGATAAAATGTTAACCTTTTAAATAAAACATATTTTTATGTTGATTATTCTTGCAATGTACCTCATCGTTATATCCAGTAATCTATCGATAACTTACACAATACTTTTAAGTCTTAAGTCTTGTTGTTTTCATGTTGATCAGTGTACACAGAAAACTTGAACGTCATCATAATAACTTCACCCTTCTTTCGATTTTTTGCGCGTCATATTCAATGATGTTTTACACATCAAGTGAACGATAAACGAAAATATTTTCTTTAGTAGATCTCACAGAAAAAAAAATCAATCAGTTGCATTTTTTTTTCTTGGATTAGTTCTATCAAAATATCTTTGAAACACACATGACACGGACAACATATTTCGTTTCAAATATTATCAATAATGAGAGACAAATGAATAATAATTGATGTTCCCTTGAAATTAAAATTACATTGATAAATGTTTCATTCACTGTAATTTATGTCGGATTAGACGTCTTGCATATATATATATATATAAATCGGTTGATGATTTTAGACTTGTCATTTCGTTACCTGTATTCATTCCTTTCTCCAAGATATTCTTTCAGTTCCCGTTGGTCAGTTAAAATAAAAGCGATGATTTCATTTGCTGATTCGAAAAAATATTCATATCATACAAAAATAGAACGTAATGTTTGAACTTTCTATATGGATTATCATTTTAATAAAAGTTACACAGAATTTTTTTCCATGACACCTGCTATATTGATGTTTATCACGCAAAATATGTACGTCTGTTTCAATAAAACATATGGAATATAGAAGAAAGATTTTTATGCTCAGTCGGGGGTATTCAAGAATTGAACTATCGAACTATGTGAACTAGAAAAAAATGCATTAAGGTCATTGCACTCAGAAAAACAGGTACAAAAAACATTATTTTACCTTAATGTTCTAATAATTTATCGTTAATTTGAACTTCTTATTCTCAATATACAAAGAAACGAAGACTTAGATTTCATTTAATCGAAATTAAGAAAACTTAAAAATTATGTGAGAAAATTGAAATCTCGTCATGATTAATTGATAATTATAATCTTATTGGAAATAAATAACATAGAAATTGAATTAACTTTTCCTAATCGTTTTCTTATGAATTATTAGCGAGCGACAATCCAACAGAGTTCAAACAAAATCGTTTCATATGAAAATTTTTTATTATCGTTTAGCTCCAGATTGATGATGTGAATACGAATAAAAGAAAATCAATAGAAATAGACATAGACATAGACTTTCGTTTAGTCTATAATTAATCGTTCAAAATCGTTAGAATCAAATATTGTTTTATAGTTTAAAAGAGGTATTTTTCTCTAATTTATTAAAAAAAAAACAAATCTATTCTTTCGAAATATTTCGTGTTCATTCATCTTTTTCTATCTACTTATCTTTTCTACTAGCATCGCGTGCGAACGTTTCGCCTATCATTTCCTGCTGTGCTATGCGAATGCACACACTGCCAATGACATTATCGTCAACGAGAGCAAGAGAGAGACAATCATCCTATTAGATCGAAGACACATATATGTATATTCTTGTCGATCTTGTTTTTTTAATTAAACTAATTAAAGTCAGAAACAAACACGCAAATGAATCAGGTAAAACAAAAAAAAAGTAGCAATCACAAAATCTTTTCTGAATCATATGAACTATTACAGAAGTCGACTTGTTATTATAAATACATTTATTTCTATTCCTGATATCCAAATCAGAGATGTTGTGTATTTCTTTTGAATTGTTGTTTTTTTTCCGAAGATCTTATATAATTCTTTCGTTGACTAGAACATTTCTGTAATAAATAAACAACAAATACAATATTCCACACAATTTTGAAATCTGATTTACATTAAAATTACAGACAATGTTTATCCTATGTCCGCAAAAATTTTTATCTCTAAATGTTGAATCATAGTGGAAGTGAAAATATAACAATTTGAAGTAGTCAATTTTTGTTGTTTTTTTTCTACAATTATTCAAAAGAATTGAAACCATAGAAACAGAAAGAATACAAAACACGAATTACATTTTAATAACCAAAATTTTCTAAAAGCAAAATATCTATAAAGTAAAATATTTATTTTATGATAGAATTCCATGTGAAATTTTTATATAATGATTAAATTTTTCTTTCTAAATATTATATTCAAAAAAGATTTTTTAGAAAACTTTCAAAAATCTGTTATCTTATGTAACATCAGGCGTTCCTTCGAATATAATTTAATAAGAAAGTTATACTTAAAACAAAATTGTCCGAAAAATTGTGTCTAATATTGTATATAAAACAATACAAAGAAAAAGATAAAATTGTCATCACCTTAAAAAATTTTCTTTTATATTCAATAAAATGTGCCTGTCTAACTTTCCTTATTCATCATGAATAATTTTTTTCTACTTCTAATTCTATTCTTCTTCAACCAAGTATACGCTGTTATTAAAAATGAAAATATAAACGCATCTTTATGTTGGATAATTTTCGACTTTCTAACTAAAATATCACGAAATACTGGTAAATTTGAGAGAATCGGAATATTCTGCAATTTATCAATCATATTACTGAACATTTGTTTATACATCAATTACTGATACTTCAAATATGCTTGTTCATTCATCTATTAAATATATATATAATGCAATTAGATGAGTAATCTATGAGTCGACTTTTTCGGCCCATTCAAACTCATTGATTCATATCAATAGATCAGTTTAATTAATATTTCCTACTATTGATATCAAACCAAAGTTTAATAATTGAAATAGTAAAAGAAAAATAAATCCAAAGCATTTGCTAAGAATAATACATGACTATATTAATATATAGATATGCTGTACATAAATGACTAGTCAACAAAACAAAATATTACAATGTTTGAAATATAAGTTTATAAATCGCTGCTATCGCTTAATGGTGATAGATTTGTTCGAATTTCTTTTGATAATGTATTACTACGACGATATTTTGCACGAGCATTTTGAAACCAAACTTGTAAAACACGTTTAGGTAGATTTGTTTTGTCCGATAGATTTTTTAAATCTTTTGCATCTAATTCATAGAGAAAATATTCAAATTTCAAATGATTAAAAAAAGAAAAAACTAAAAATACAAAACCTGGATTATGATTTAAATTAAAATATGATCTCATACAACGTAATTGATGATGTTTAAAACTTGTTCGAAGACGTTTTTCTTTTTGATGATAAATTTTATTCGATGAATTATCATCTATTTCAATATAATATGATGAAGAAAATAATGTTGATGAAACTTTTAGAATATGTTCTTCATTTTCTTCTTGATAGATTTGTGTTTTACGTGTTTCATTTGGTGATGTATGATAACCTGAATCATCAAGAATTAAATGTGAATCGTATGAATCTCGATCAAAAAAATGATCACGACAATAAATAAGATTATTTCTTAGACCATAATCATCACCTTAAAAGAAAACATTTTTTTTGTTCATTTAATTATTCATATTTAAAGAAAACTTCAAACCTGGATGAAGAACAATATTACATATACTACATGTAAAACATTTCAAATGGAAAATTAATTGTTCAGAACGAAGTATTAATTCATCTTGTTGAATTATTCTATTACATCGTGTACAATTACGAGAACAATATTTTCTAAGGAAAAAAAGAATTTTTATAAAACAGAAAAAAAATACATAATCGACAAAACCTACTTAATATAATCATTTTTACAAAAAAATTGTCCTTGTCTAGAAAAACATGTTGATTCTTGTTCAAGTAATATACCACAATCAATACATTTTAAACATGATAAATGCCAACTACGATCAACAATCATTAAATAATACGGATCATCAATTAATGTGTGACATCCATAACATAACATTTTGTACTACGAGAAAAAAAAAATAAGAAAACTGAGTGAAAGAAAAGTGTTGAGATTTTTTTGTTTTTTCTTTATCAATAATTGTGATTGTTGCTCAGACACAACGTCTTGTCGAATGTCAAATAAGGATATTATTGATAATGATCGTTGGACACCGGTTGCTATTTAACGTTAACTTTACTTGTATTTGAACACTATGATATTCTATCTTTTCTTTTACGATTGAGAGAGAGGGAGAAGAAGGAAATCGCTTATCTATGAAAAATAAGTGAGACAACATTTTTTTTTCTTTATAAATAGAAAAAAACAGTGGGGACACTTGCTTATCTAAACAAATAGCATGATAGTGCGATTTAACATCAAATAAATAAGATCAATTCGAAGTTATGGATCATATTTTAATTTGTTCTCGTTACTATTCTTTGAAAACTTCTAAATATATTTTAAGATATTCACTTACCTTCTTTTCTTTTCTTTATATGATCTTAATTGAATTTCATCATGATAAGAAATTTAGTATTTTTATATCGACAACGAGTCAACTCCAACAGATATCTAATAACATTCAAATTTATAGTCGATCAAAATTATAATACATATTAAGAAGAGAAAAACTGTGAGAAGAAAATTTTGCCATTGGTGATTTTTTATTGAACAATCAAAAAAAAAAAAATCTTTCTCTCCCTCAGTGAAAAAGAAGTGACTTTTTTATTACATTTTTCTTACCACAGATTTGTAAAGTATAGCGATAGCGACTTTTGTGAAGATTTTTTTTTCCAGATATACATTAGTAGTGATCAATTATCTTACCTCTCTCTCTGTTAAATATATAGAATTATACCAATGTTACTATTAAATAAACTAAAAGGCAATCAAGATTGAGTTCATTATATTAGTTTACTTTTATTAGAAAAGAATCTCAACTTTTCTTAAATGTTTTTTTTTATAGTCTATTTATTGAAGAAATGATAATTCTTTATGACAAGATACATTTGTTGTGACTTATTTTTTCATATGGATGATATTTTTTTATTTTGATATAAGCAGTAATTGTATGATCATTGATGTCCGACATAGATCAGATTTTTGTGATCCGATCTGACCCAAGTCGGACTCTGATGCTTTCATTTCGTCGTTGGAAACAAACGATATTCATCATTATTCGATATTAATAAAGAAAAGTTGGCAAAGTAGAAGAAAGTATCGTGCAATACATAATATCTTGTTCTAATAAGCTTTTCCAAGCTCGCTCATAGAACTTTTAAACAAAAAAAACTTTCAGAATGTCTATTGTATCTTTACAATATTCAGACTTTGAATCCATCCGAAAATCGAAAAAGTTTTTTGTAACCCGACCTGACACGAGTTGGACACTGATAATCGCTCTCAAGAAACAATATTAGATCAGATTATATAAGAAAATGTACATCTTACGAGGAAACATTTCTAACTGATCAATCGTTTTCTCATCGAAAACTACTAAACAGTAAGCTATTGATCATACTAATTCCAAATAAGACTCTAAGCAATCCTCTTAAATATTCCTATGCTGGTTTTCTAGAAAACTATATTTTCAGACTCATAAGCTTTTTGTCGAAATTGCTTTGGATCTGTTCAGATTATAGGGCATATCGATTTATCCATAAGACAATAATCTTTTCTGCTTTTTAAATACCAATTTTAATCGAAATAGTGTTATCTTGATGATTCTCATATTGAAGTACTGATATGTATCTGTTGGATGAATAAAAATGACTGTATTTTCTGGAAAACAAACGATTTGAAACAAAAAAGTTACTCTTTCCTAGACGATTTTTTATGTTCTATAATCTTAATAGAGCAGCAACACGTTTTGGCGAAAATCTTGTTCTTCTGAAAAATTTCTTTTCTAAATTGTCGAATAATTTTTTTCTTAAATTACTAATACACTAAACAACAAAGGAAAAAAATTCTCATATTGTCACTTCCTATTTCTTTGACATCCATAATAAAGAAATCCATTACACAACGTTTGCATATGTTTTAATTGTTCTTATAAAAGTATTTGGTAATAAAACAGAGATGGGCAAGGCAGCTATTTTTTCACACAAGTCAAGTCAAGTCATTTCTGGAAGAGAATCAAGTCAAGTCAAGTCAAGTCATTGATAAAAATAAAAAGGGTTGAAGTCAAGTCAAGTCATTGCTTTGAAGTCCAATATCTCAAGTCAAGTCAAGTCTCAAGTCATTGACTTTTATTTTTTTAAGATTCATGATTTAATCATGTATCAATTTATTGAAAAAAAATTACACCAGTTNTGAACCCATATGCACTTTAGATCATATTGAAATTATAAGGAAGTATTGATAAGACTAGAAAAAGTCTCAAAAGGTTCGTACTCATGGATGTTTGATACCGAGTTAGAATTATTTTATTAGATTTTCGACCCAGCTTCAGATATATACTTATAAATAAAGAGAATAGAATTTCAACGTAAAATTTTGTCCATAGACAAGTCGAATGATCTATAGAATACTCTGAAAATTTCTAAAAATAATAAAGTTTTTTTTTTTTTTACTGAGATATTGAGCTTTCCGATAAACCCAGTTTTTGAATCATGCCAGTATCAAAGGATTATTTTTTACGACAATTCGATATCTTGATAAAAGAAGTTTTGTTTTTTTTCCTAGCAAAACTGAACGATTTCCTTCGTTTTTTCGCTCACCAAGTCTCTCAACGACGGTCTCTATCTCTGATTTTGGTAATTTTGAGACATATTTCTGACTAGATTTCACGTCGAAATCCTACATTTTTAACTTTTTTGTATATGTCTAAAATCAGTGACTGAAAGTTTGGCAGAAAATAGTTTCATTGTCGAAGTGCTAGAATTTATGACCGGTGGGAAGAACGAGACCCACAACGGACGATCTGCTACCAGGTCCTTTCCCCTTTCAATCCTATTCACATAACAACGTCGTTTTCTGCTTGTTTTTATGTCACTTTTTGCTACAGAAAGGTAAATGATCTTTCAAAATCCGGCTGCCGTCCAAAATTACCGCGGAACTGTAATAAAACTGGCACAAAGTTCAACATTTTAGAGAAAGTTCTCCTTCATCGTAATCAAGAACGCTGACCGAGAGGGCGACACACTTCCGCAGTATATATTTTGCTCTTGTAGAATCTATGGTTATTGTACTACCCCTGTATTGTTACTTCGAAAACTAATTGTTGGCTCTCTCGAAGTTCCATATCTCTTCTCCGGACGAGAAAACTTGAATAAAACACTGCAGTAAAATGACCCTAATTCGATTCGAAAGGCGTATGAAAATAAATCGTTTTAGGCTTTTTCTATTTTTACCACGAACTACTTCTCGACTAAAAAAGCAATTAATTAAACAGCAGTTTCAGTAAATTGTTCACCGAAAACTCATACTAATGTTCACTGATTTATCTGCCATATTCATACTTTATGGTTGTATCAACATTTCAATGAACGTCGATCCAGTATATCAGTAGACTCACTGAAACTGTACATCTGTAAACAAAAGGCATAAGTTCGGATGATTCTCTCGTCAGTCATTCTTATCGATTTTGTTTTTTCATGCATTTTGATTTTAATTATATTTGATAAAATGATTAATCAACTAAATTCTATAATTGATAAATTTTTTCGTAGGCTACAGGTTCAACAACAACATCATCAGGATACAATCAGGTAGATTTTCATCCAGAACAAGGACGTCGAATAATAACATCAGGATTAACTCAACAAATGACTGTTAATCAATCACCAGGAAAACATCGTGATGAAGTTCCACCATCATATCATCAAGTAACTAATACATCTTCTCCATCGCATGCTTATATTTATCAGGAACCAACTGAAGTTTAAGATATAATTTCAGTATTCTATCTATAGCAGATAATTTCTTTTTTTTTCCATCGATCTGTTGTGCAATGGCTTCTTCTTTTTTCGATGAATGAATCTCTTTTGTTTTAGCAGTTATGAATGTTTGTTTGCTTGTTTTTTTTCTTTTCTTGTATATATACATAGATTAATCAGATATAATGATCAATACTTTTATGTGTGTACATTCCGCATTATTCATTCAATCTCTTCCTTAAATGTTTTTGTTTTTCTTTTGTTATGAATTATGATATTCTATAAGAAATTCTTGTTTTTTTTTTTTTTTGTAATCGAATTTCTATAAATAACAACGCATATTTACACTAATTAAAATTTATACTAGTAAAAAAGTTTTTTGCTCATTATTAATAAATAAATTCTTATTCGAATTATATCGAAAAGGATTTCTAATGAATAATATATCGTTTTTCGATGAGAATATCATGAACAATAATTTATTCATTGTGTAATTATCTTTTATTATTATATTTTGGAATATTTGAATATAAATTAGTTATTTTTATGATATATGAAATACAGGGTGAGCCAAAAGTCATTTTATTGTATATGGAAAAATTTAATATCTTCGCTATAGTTTAACCAAATGGGCTGACGTTTTGTATTTATGATGAAGTAGTGTTTATATCCAAGAGAAAACGGTTGAAATAGATCCGTTTTGACGCATCAGTATTGGACGGACGTGGATGAAGACAAGACATTCACCCACACCCATTTCTGTTTCTATGCAGTCATGACTACTTGAACTTGATATTTATGTATACTTATTTAAGATTCTTTTTTTCTAGAGTCATTCAATAGATCTTTTATCTGTCATCTTCAGTTGATTGTGTTAGCTCTTTTTCGAGTTTATATAACTGTAAATGTAAAGAAACATAAGGATGTGTCCCTGGTTAAAGACAAGGCATTTCGCCGCATTGGTTTTTTTTTACTGCCCAACACTCTTTGGCTATCAGTAAAAAACTAGCCAATTTGGTCAAATTACCACGAAAATATTAAAGCTTATTGCATGATAAAATGACTTTCGGTCAACTCAATATATTCGACATTCTTTTCCTTAATAATCAATGAAATTTTTTTCTTGGAAGAAATTATTTATGTAATTGAATTTTGAATATATCTTAATAAAACTAATGACAGATGTTTTGCTTTTTTTTTTGCTTGCTTCAGATGAATTCATTTCCGTTAGGTCGTTGTAGTGTTAAAAATTCATCAGGAACTAAAATTCAATGTAATCGATGGGCTATTCTTATTTGTTCACATTGTAATCAAGGCGTATGTTTAGAACATCATGATATACATAAACATGAAGTTCAAATACGAACACATCAACTTAATAATCGAATAAATGATTTACGTCAAATATTACATACATTAACATATCAACAAATGATTGATAATTTTCAAGAAAAAATTGATCAATGGTCTAAAATATGTAAAAATAAGATTGATGTAAAACATGCACAAATGTCAGCTCAATTATCAAATGAAATTAAACAAATAAATATTGATCAATTTCGTTCAATACAATTAAATAATATTGAACAATATATTGGACAACCATTAACAGATCTTCTTCATTTACCCAATAATATTCAAATAAAACATATTGAATCATTAGAACAACAACTTGAACAAATTCAACAAACAATTAAAGATATATTCTCATGTCTTCAGATTACTGATGATGGGTAAAAATTTATTTTGAGGAAATCAAATTTTACATTATATTCGTTTATTAGCTTTTTTTTTTGTGAAATACGATCTGAAAGTGTTAAATTATATAGAACAGAAATCTATCCTTTCTTCCGATCACAGATAAGATTTTTACAAATCTCCAAAAAGAAAAATCATATTTAATATTTCTAAATATAGTGCGAAAAAAAGAAATAGAGTAATTTACCTATCAACAAGTTTCTAAACTTCAAATCTTGAATTTTCTCACTCAATCTTTTCAGACAAATCTTGTTTCTCTTCGAACAATAATCAAAAATATAAATTTAGTCTTTAGCAAACTATATATGATGGAAGTTTAATTCAAGTAAAATAGTTTTGATTGTGTTTCCTACAAAAAAAAAAAAAAAAAAAAAAACTGAAATATACTTCAATTAAAGAAATAAAAATGATAGTTCTTGAAACAACACTGTTCAATTATTTTAATAAGAGGAAACAAAATTTCTCTTAACAAAATTTATCAGGGAAAAATGGGATATCTATCAAATATTTTCCAATCAGTAAAAACCGACTGGTTCAACCATTTCAATCGGTTTGGATCAGTTGCAACTCTTTAGAATAAGAACTAATTAGTCCCCTATTGCATTTGTAGAGAATTAAGCAAAAGAATGTTGCAGAAATATGTCCTAAAGTATATAGAATAAAATAATCTCTCTATAATTAGCAACAACAATTGTGCTGTCTGTCACATTTTAATATTTCATAGATTACGCTAACAGCCTTTTTGTATCTTCTTTTTTCATCGACGCCATTTTTTTTCTGAGCACTATCGGAATATTATTTTTGCCTTAGAGAAAAAGACATAAACTAATTAATAATAATATAATATGATATTTTTAAAACGAACATTGCCATCAATAGAAAGACTAGAAAAACACTTTCGATCAGTGAACGTGGATGTAGATATTGGACTTCTCTATTACCATAACCAGATCGAACGGTTAGCGCCATCAATTTGATGTCTCGAATTCAAACTTATCTCTTGTGATTGATGAATTAAAGAAAGATTATCAATGTCTTTTGAATTATAAAATAATGTTCTGATTTTTATTTTTATAATAATTTTCTTCAATACAAAAATGGGATGAAACTGTTTTGTTTTTCTTATAGTCATTTAAAAGTAGATCAATCAACAATATTAATCAATAATTTTTCTACGCTATCATCACTTCATAAATATTCTCTAACTGATTGTCCAGGTGCAATGGCAGGTTCACCTCTTCATCATGATTATTTACTTATTTTTCAATCTGAACCACATTTTTCTCTTGTATTTATCGAAAATAATAAACATATAACTCGAACTCCAATTGATTATTTTGTTAATGATATATGTTGGTCTCAAACAACACAAGTTTTTCTTATTGCTACTGAATATTATCTTTATGAATTTTATCCATTAAATAATCGTCTATCACAACCATATGGAAATTCTAAATCTAGTCGAATATTATGGAGTTTAGCATGTCATTTAACAGACTTATATATAATACATAAACCTGATATGATTATGTATCAAAGAGATTTAAAAAAACCATTTGAAAAAAAAAGAGAATGGCTCAAGAATGATATTATGTGTGAAAATGGTGATCAATTTATTGGTTCTATACGTATTGATGAACAAAGACAAATTTGTAATTAATCGACATGTACTTAATTGAATAATAAGAAAATTATTGTTTATGTTTTTTATTCTAGTGGCATTATCAATAAAACAATATGATAATCGATGGCGTATTGATTTGTTTTCTATAGTTCTTATGCAACGTTTATACTGTGGATCATCATTTGGTGTATCAATTGACATAAATCCATTCTATTGTAAATGATTAGTTTATTTTAGATAATCGTATTTTGTATTTGAATGTATTTAGGTACAATAACACCATTACTTAATCATCATAATCAATGGTTAGTACAATATTCTACTAATGAAACTAATAAATGTGTAATACTTAATGAAAAAGCTCAAGTTATTAATCAAAATGATCATCGTAATGGATATAATGTTACACTTATTGATCGAAATAAAATAGCATTTTTAGATCACAATGGTATTGAAATTTATCAACGATAAATTTTAGTCAGATATATTTTGTTTTATGATATCAGATTTGTTTTTGTTTTTTATTGAAAATAAACGATTATTAACAAAGAAAAAAAACAAAAAACATTATCTTAACAAACTTCAGTTTCTTCATGTTGTTGTTTAAGTTCTTCATTTTGTTCTTTAATACTAGTTAAACCTTTTTGAATCCAATCAGAAAATGTTCCAATTAATTTCCATTCTGGTATATTATGAATAGCTAAATAAATTCTACCAGATCGAATACTTAATAAATATTGTTCAGCATAATCATCTAAACCTTGTCCAATAATTAATAATTCACAAGAAAGAGATTCAAATGTTTTATTATTAGTTAATTTATTATCATTGTTTTGTTTTGAAGTTTTTTCAAGATCTTTTAAATAAATATTTAAATGTTCTCGAACATCTTCATGTAAATTTTTATCAGTACAAATATTATCTTTATTTTCAAGACATTGAAATAAATCTTTCGCAAATTCATAATTATTTATTTCATATGGTTTCCATTCTGATATTGGTAAAAGATCAGTCGTTGGTAATCGATAACCTAATCCATAACCAATATGTTTTCGTCCATTATGAACTTTAATAACAGCTCGAATTTCTTTAGGTAAAGAAATTTTTAATTTTAATTCAATTTCTTTAATACATTCTTCATTTACACCAATTTCATTTTTATTTTGAAATTTTGGAAAATCTTCTAATTTTTTATTCAATTCATTCCATTGTTCTGTAGCAATTTTAATAAGATGATCATCATCATGATTAGTATCTCGATCTGTATGAGTCGATGAAGCCATTTTAAGGTTATGAAATAATATAATGCAGCTCAATATAGAACAAAACGATAATATTCGTAGTTGAATTATTAACCCTATAAGAAATGTATACAGAGGTCACTATCAGCAATTAGCCTTTGCATATCATGTCTTATACTGGTTTCTAAATGACAGATTTTGAAATTATAGAAATCAGTTGTTATAAAACATAGAGTATTTTTAACTCATTGATACTCATAAAATACGTTCATCGCTCGTTATTTTTTTCTCGAAAGATTGCGAGAATAGTGTAGAACTGATACGCATCAAAACACTGTGATTATTGTACTTGTTTAATAGAGAAAACAAATTGTTTTTCAAGTACTATCACTCAGACAAATGATAAAATACTTATTTTCA
>CAJNSZ010000030.1:250112-272689 GCA_905329745.1 Rotaria sp. Silwood2 | reverse complement strand
TCACAGACCGTTACAGACAGGTAATTCCTCCATCACAGACCGTTACAGACAGGTAATTCCCCCATCACAGACCGTTACAGACAGGTAATTCCTCCATCACAGACCGTTACAGACAGGTAATTCCCCCATCACAGACCGTTACAGACAGGTAATTCCTCCATCACAGACCGTTACAGACAGGTAATTCCCTCGTCACAGACCGTTACAGACAGGTAATTCCCCCATCACAGACCGTTACAGACAGGTAATTCCCCCGTCACAGACCGTTACAGACAGGTAATTCCCCCATCATAAACCGTGACAGAGAAGCCAGGTATCCATCACAGACCGTGACAGAGAATCCAGGTACCCATCACAGACCGTGACAGAGAAACTGTAGTTGTAAAGCATCAGATTAACGGTTAGCTACAAATGTATCGCAACGTAATGGAAGAAAAGGATTTCCATTCAATTAGTAATAGTAGAGCCATCGTGTTTCACATTTTTAATCCCACAAGGGATTGCGCTAACAGCTTTTTTATCTCATAACTTACTCACTTGGGTGTAGTGAATTTAAAGATTAAACTGTTTTCTGTCCAATTGAGACCTTCTTTAGCTCAAAGGACCAAACCGTTCACGAGACAAGGTTAAAATGCCGAGCATACACTCAAGATAGTTAATTTTTATTATTAAACTGTCTAAAATATTCATCCTTGAGCGCACTAAGCAACTGCCCCTTAGGCCCTGCGGATGCCCTCTTTTTGTCCCATAGGACGTGGCGAGGAGTTAGTTCCGGAAGTTTTATTCATTCGCATAAACTTCTTTGCTTTAGCTGAATCGTGTTTCTTTTTATAAACTCATGTTAATTATGTCAAAGTGTGGTACAAATTGTTGAGGATTATCTTCAAAAGGCAAGAGAGCATCATAATGAATACCATTGTAGTAAACACATAATCCTAATTTATTCATATCGGATTTGTATCCTACGTATTTCAAATGACCACCTGCTGTCCGTTCATTAAATCGATCGATCAATTCCTCCAAGCTAATATTCGGTGGTATATAATGCCTATTTTCTGGATTGTTGTTAAATCGGGTATATGAATATATAGGATGAGATAGAGCTATAGAGAGAGCTTGAATTTGAATTTCTCCACCCCATATTTTATGCTTAGCAGTTCTTTTCAACTGTTCTTCAAATGAATAACCCAATGATTTACAAAGTGTTCGAAAATAATCGCTATTATTGATCATTGCATTTACTGCCAACAATCTCATCGAATGTGTTAGTTTTTCAGATCCAATATTTAATATCGAAAGAGAACTGTATAAACAATTGCCATCTGCAGTCGTGCGGCTTCGAGCATAAACTGAGTCAAATGCTTGAACAGAATATTCTGTTTCCAATTCTAACCGGACGAATCGGTCTTTATTTAGCATAGTTATAAACGGTGATTTTTCAATTACATCATTGATTACTTGAGCTTGACTTGAAATTTGATCAGTGTCTGTAGTATTATTTAAATCAAGTACAAGAAGAAATTGATCAAGAATCTTTCTTGAGTTTGAATCAATCATTTCATAGTTTTTTGAAGAAGATTTTTCTTCAATATCCATCATATCAGATTGATCATTAACTTTGAGATCTTCCAAATGGAAAGACATATCTAAGTCAATTTGTTCGTTTTTATCGACTGTTTCATGACATTCAAAAACGAATTTCTCATCGACTTCCATCGTGTCAGATTGATCATCAGTTATAACATCTTCGATATGAAAAGGTATATTTGTATGAATGTCTTCGGTTTCATCAAAATGAAACTTAGTCAAAACTTCACGTTTTCTTATCCATATTGGTTTATGAAAACTTGTAAGACTTTCAAAATAATCAGATTTTAAATCTTTCACATTAGTGAAGCAATAGTCAATTTGCCTTTTTGCATTAGTTGAACTTTTATTTAATTTATTAATCAGAGTCAACCCGAACGACTCCATATATTCAATGAATTTGTGATTGGTTTTTATCTTCAAATTTATATTAAAATCACCAACAACAATTATATCTTCACAAAATCTTTTTGAAATAGATATAACTTCATTAATATGTTGTTTTAAGACATCAAATGATGAATTTGGTGAATTGTAAACGGAAATAGTACAAATATCATCAATTTTTATTGAGCAATATTCAATATGGTCTTTTCCTGAATATTCACATCTTTCGGTGATATTTTCATACTTCAAATCATTTTTTAAGTAAGTGATTTGACCGAATGGTTTTCGTGTATCATTACAATCACGTCTGTGAATTACTTTAAAACCTTCAATTTCCAAAGAATCAGTAGGTTTTGTCCATGTTTCAACAAGACTTATCATAGAAGCACACAAAAATGTTTTGTCAGATCTGATATCCATAATATGTTTATTCAATGATTGTACACTATGAAACATCACGAAAAACCTTTCTCCTTGAGATTCTTCAGGAAATTCAAGTGAAAATTTCAGCATTTTTTCGAATCTCATGGTTTTGAACATCATCGCCACTGCATCATTACGTTCAGGTGGTTTTGGTGGAACGAAGTCGCCAATTAAATATAAACCAGTTGCTTTTGTTGCACGACTACAAGCGACGTATAATTCAGATCTTGTCATTCCTTTCTTTAGATTGACAACGACTTTTTCATAAGTGCCACCTTGACTTTTATATATCGTCATTGCTTCACAAGGAACTACAGGAAACTGTTTACGTTCTACTTTGAAATTTGTTGACCTTGTATTTATTTGCCGTGTTACTGGTTCAACTGGTGTGAGACTGAGATCAATATTTCTATTTCGCATTACATTTTGAAAATTAGCTCTGGTTTTTCTTCCAGTTTTCTCTTCATTAAATTTAATCCATAGTCTACATGGTACTGTCTCATTAGTCTTTTGAAGCTTTCCATAATCAATCATTATCAATTTTCCACAGGCGCCATTTACTAATCCATCTTCAGTGTCAATATTCACTGTCATCATATACTTAGCGCCCACTTTCAAATCAATTTTAAGTGGTAAACCGTAAGTTTCAGTTGTTTTCAGATTCTTTACGTTGTTTAGAACTTTTTCTCTTATTGATGCAAGTCCATCACCAATACAAAAATCATAAGCATTAGCGATTGCACCTTCGGTATTAAGACTGGCCAATACTTTTGTATTATATGCATCAACTTCAGCATTACTTCTAAATACTCTTATTGCATCTCCCATGATTTCCAAATTTTCATTTGAAACAATTCGTGGTTTTAATAAATTAATATCTTCAAGTGTCATCATTCCTTTTGCTATATTACTTAATGCAATGGCAAAAGCCTTATCATCTTTTTGTCTCATTATTTCTGTCAATTCGAACAATTCAAAAAGTGACCATAATGGATTATCTACTAAAGCATTATATGAATTGTTAAATTGGAATATGTATTTATCACCAACTGGTCTTAATTGATTGAAATCGCCCAAAACTATGACTGATACTCCGCCAAATGGTTTTTTGGACTTCATTATTTGCTGCACACGTGCATCGACGTGTTGAAACATTGTAAAACCAACCATTGATATTTCGTCTATGATTAGTAATTGTAGATCTTTCAATTTCACTCCAATTCTATTTGAAATATCACTGTCTAGTTTAACGAGTTTATGTTTGCATTGATTAACTGGTAAACTTAAAAATGAATGCAACGTCATTCCATCAATTAGTGCTGCTGCTTTGCCAGTTGGCGCACAGATTGCAGTACGAATAGTTTCTGGATTAGATCCAGGAAGAGAATTATAAAATCTCAGTATCGACTGATATACTGCTTTGATCAAAGTACTTTTGCCAACACCTGCACCGCCATTAATAAAATGAAAAAACTGCTTATCTCCATTTTTTATCAAATTCATCACATTTAAAGTATATCTTCTTTGATTGTTATTGAGACTTCTTATCATTTGCTGATATTCAGTATCTGGTATTATTTTGGGAACATTAAAATGTTCAACTTTTTCAGTTCGAGTATTTAGCCCCATTTCAACAAAGATATCACCTTCATGATTTCCTATTTCATAAATGAGGAATTCATTCTTATCTTGATCGTATTCAATATTTGTATCATCGAGATCATTTTCATTTTCTCTTTCCATATGCTCTTCAAAAGCTTGCTCAAATTCATTGGCTTCACGATGAACATATTCAGATCTTTTCTGTCGAATCAAATCTTTATGTAATTCAAATGTCTCTTCATGATTTATATAAATAAGATCCTCTTCCTCATTACTCCATGGTAGAAATAGCATCAGCTGCTCTCTGTAATAATTTTCAGGATCTTGATGTAGCTTAAAGTTTCTGAATCTTATTATTTTTTTCTTTGTTCTTTTTTTAATCCATCCTTTTCCATTTTTCATCTTTAGAGCAACACTTTTTTCATCAATTTCATTGTCAATGACATCTTCATCACCAGAATTTTCCGTAATCTGAACGTTGTTTGTTTGTTTTTTTGATACATTATACAATGAAGCAAAATCAGCCAAACAGATATTTTTCATTTCTTCAGGCCTATTTATATACATATCAATTAAGCCTTGAACAAAAACATCTTTTGAATCAGGCTCCAGTTTCTGAAGAACCTCATCTGATTTGACCATAGAAATTCTGTTTTCGGGTCTATTGGTATTAATAAATACAGTACTTCTGCTGCTGGTTGAAAGTGGAATACTTAAAATATGATAGACAGCTTCTTGTGCTGAAATTTCACTTGAATTCAAAAATTTATTTGCAATAACTCTAAGACGTTCTCTGACTGTATTATTGCCTTTTTTTAGCTCATTCAATGCTTCTCTTAGAAGTTTAGACATTCCATTTTCAGATTTGCTAATGTAGTCAACACAATACATTGAGCATGCATAAGGATCAAGAATGAACTGAATGTCCATATTTGCTTTGTGCAATGACATTATCATTGGATTGTATGCATTGATTCTGATTTCATTTGGAGCACGTTTCAAGAATACTTTCGGTTTTTTTAATTCAGCTCGAATTATTTTAATATATTCTTCTTCATTCATATTTACATGTTTCAAGAATTCTTCAAAAGTTAGTGAATTATCTTGATCTTTTGATATTTTGTCAAGTTCTTTGATTACATTCTGTCTATTTTTGCTGATCTCTTCACGTTCTTTCTTAGTTAACTTTTCATCGTCACTAAATGGTTCTAAAATCATCGTTTTTCTCATCGGAAAATATGGAATACCAAAACGACATTTAATACAATCTTTTACATATTTTTTACAAGTATGTGAATGCTTATGACGTTGTAAATTAATAAGTTCTTCAGGAAATTCCGTTGGCTTAGAACTAACCGAAATCAATTTATCAATAAATTCTATACATCTTTCAATTGATTCAGGATTGTTTTCGTCATATTTTGGAGCATTCTTTAACCATAGTAGAGCATGAACATGTGGTGAACCACGAACTTGGAATTCAGTTCTGACATATTTGTCTACTAATTCATAGCCTTGAAATGGACCACAAGGAGCCGATAATATTTCCCATAAACATTTTAATCTATGTTCAAAATAACGAACACATGTTACCGGATCTTGTCTTATTAAATCGCATTTTTTTTCATAGCTCATATTTTCTGCCTCCTCTAATGTTATTACTTTATTTTCCAACACTTGAGTTAATATTACAATTAGTTCTGACCACTTTGTTTCTGCTGCTGATAATGTTAAAAATAGTGTTGGACATCCTAACTGTCTGATCATCGCCATAACTTCCTTTTTCTTTAGTTCCCAAAACGCTGGTGAAGATCGATCACATCTTAAGAATGTAAAAGCATCATCATTATGTATTAATCCATTTACATAATCTCGATTGAGCATCTGTGTAGCAGTTATGTTTTTCGTATTTTTTGTTTTTCTCAAATTTATTGAAATAGCATCGGAGAACTTTCTCGTTTGTAGTTTCTTATATGTGAAAAACAATTTCGATATTCTACCACATCTTCGATCAAACATTCTTAATTCTGACTTGGCAATCTTAGCATAAGTTAATTTAACATTCGCTTTGATTTTTCTTTGCTTGCCACAATAAATTTTCGGAAATGTTAATTCATCGACTTTTAAATCCATTAAAATCGATATCGGCCTGTTATTCTCTCCTGGAGCAAATTTGATACCAATATCATTCTGATCACCAATCTCGTCATTTAATAATGTTTCAGTAGTACTTGGATTGACTGGTTTATCGTCACATTCATTCCATTTGTCCTCGTCATCAAAATCTTTGCTGATGTTTTCATTTTCATCGAATTTCTTATCTTCATCATCGATGATAAAATTCTCTCTCTCGTTAGAATATTCTTTCAGCCAATCATGAGATATCACAATTCCTTCATCTTTATACAGCTCTTGCTCAACCAAATATTTTACAGCAGTATGCACAACTTTTGGTCGAATTGTTTCATACATAAAAGCATTTTTATTTTTCATTTGTCTCATGAGTTTCAATTGAATCGTGTGAGTATCACTAAAACTTCTGGGCAAGACTGAAACATTTGTATCAGCATTCATGGGAACATTTACAAGGTTACTCTTGAGACCGAATTGTTTACAAGAACCTAAACTTCGAATAACCATAAAAGGAATTCTTGGCAATATTAATCTTTCTTCTAATTCAGTCAAGATTTTCAAACAATCCGGTACTTCATAGAATGCTAAACCATTAGATAGACAGAGATTAGGTACTTTATTCAACATGATGTCGTTTCTGCATGTGACACATAATTTGATGATTGTATTTTTGAGATAACAAACTGTATCGATAAATTCTTTTTTTAATCCTTTATTTGTTAACATCTCAATTGTAAATTCTCTGATTGAATACTCAAACCATAAACCACCACAACAGCTACAAATATGAGTAGGTCCTTCTTTTATTTTTAACTCATAATTTGATTTCATGCCATCAAAATTATTTTTGTATTTATCTCTATTATTCTGCATTCTCAATGCATTTTTTCTTCTTTCGTCTTCTTTGTATTTTTCCTCTTCATGTTTAATTTTATGAGCTTCTGCTCTTCTCTTATTATCTTCTGTTTCAAATTCATCATTTTGTCGTGAAATTTTTTGAGATTTTGCTCGTCTTCTATTGTCCATCAAACGAAATTCATCGTTAGCTCTTCTTTCTCTCATTCTCTTTGCCTTCTCGATATTTCTTTGAGATATAGATCTTCTTTTTAGCTTCGGCATTTTTTCGTAAAAAACAAACTTCTCACGTAGATTAGGACGTGTATACACCAAGTACAGCTTCTACTTAGTGAGACACATGTATATCTCTAAACTTAGTGAGATAAACAATGCAAAAGTTTCTTTCGAGTCAAATCTTCGTTAAAACTAGGGAAGATATACTCGATACTAAGTAAGAAACTTTAGAAAATCGAAAGATTAGTAATCTTTTTTGAACAAAAAATTTAATTAATATTTTTATTATTTATTTGAAAATCTGAAAAAAGTGAAACAAACTAATGATTAAAACTTTTAAACACAAACAATTCTATTTAGAAATGGAAATAATTCAAGGGGGAAATAACTGACTTTTATGACTTAAAGTCATTTAGATCATTTTAGATCACTTAGATCATTTAGATCACTTAGATCACGAAAGTCATGAAAAGTCATTAAAATAACTCAGACTATTCGAAAGAGGATGCTAGTCTATACTTATCTAAAATCTGTTGATATGTGAATATATCGATATACGTTTCGAATAAGGTACAATAACAATGATTCTATCAAAATATACATACGATATAGCTAGTTTTTGATAGTATAAAATGATAGGCTTAGAATCACTCTAAGACATTTCATTAAAGTTTTTGAGCGTGTAATGGTCTATAAAAAGAATCAGTCTTCGATATGGAAAACTTCAGATCATGTCTGCTTACATCTGTCAAAAGCTTTTACCGGCAACAACGAACGAAAAGCAAGGTTGTACTAGATCTAATGGATCTTCAAAGTCATTTTTACTCATCATTCCACCTACCTTAGAAACCTAAATTCACTCCTATTCGTGGCCGCATCCTGTAGGTCAAGTGTTATGACTTCTTTGATGAATTTTGTGCGTATTCGTATCGGGAATGTTGGTTTGTGAGTTGTACATCAATAATTTTGTTGAAACAGAAGTCTGGTAGTTCATATATAGGTAGTCACAAAAGTATTCGGATACTTATGTATCTTGATTTTCGAGGTAGAAACACAAGATATTACTTTTCTTCTTTCGTCAGTAGATAGGCCTCACTTCATAGTAGATTCTCTATAAAAATAAGTAATTTTGATTATCATCTCGAATTATAGGAAGCTTTTCTCACAAAAATGCCTGGTTTTTCAGTACGTCCAAAGCAAGACTCTTCTATTTTTCATACGAAGGTGTTAATTTTTTCAACATCGAAATTATACCATATGCACAACACTAGAACGAGAAAAGCTAGCCCTATCCGTTGACATGATTTTGAAAGTAACAGTAACTTTTATAGAAAAGTCTTGCTCTGGACGTACTGAAAAATCAGGCTTTTTTGTGAGAAAAGCTTCCTGTAATTCGAGATGATAATCAAAATTACTTATTTTTATAGATAATCTAGTATGAAGTGAGGACTATCTATTGGCTAAAAAAGAAAAATAATATCTCTTGTTTCTGCTTCACAAACTAAGAGATACGAAAAAATACGTAGGTGTCCGGTTACTTTTTTGACTACCTGCAGCTTTCTGAAAGTATTAACTGAACTTTAATGTTCTTTTGCTCTGATATTGAATCTTGAAAATATAATTATTTATCAACAACCTAGCACGTAAACGGAATTTACATGAATACGCAATATCTTGAGAAAATAATATTGTTACTAGCTCAAAGTTTTCGAGTGTTATCAAGTCCATCAGACGTACCTTAAATTAACGTTTCAAATCTCAGTTTTGGTGATTCAACATTTTTATAAATAATTACGAATACGCCAGAATCCCAGTAAAACAATCAAGACTCTCGGTATATAGATTACGATCACGAATCTTATCAGAATTTTCTTAGCCTCAATTAGTTTTCCCTGACTAAAATATAAGACTGAACAGCGTCCGTACTTGGATTTTGATCCATTAATGCCGATTATTTTCGCACCACTCAGTTTCTATAGAATACACGAATTTTTCACGAAGTTTCTTTGAATATTCATATTTTTGTGAGAATGACATGAATTTGGAGTAAATAGACTAGTCAAAATCAGAAAAACAATAATGTCTAATTATTTTTATACTCGTCGTTTGTCTTGACGACGATATTTTGAGCTTCAAAAATATTATGTACATAATAATAGATTAGATTACGTTGCAATCTCGATCTCAAGTATTAAGTAATTTCTTGTTTATGAACATCGATAACAGATAGACCGTAGAAAATTATTTCCTTGTTCCAGTAGCCTAACAGAGACTCAACAGTCACAGTGAATATTAGCAGAATCCAAGAGGAAAACAATTGACTTTTATGACTTTAAAGTCATTTAGATCACGTAGATCACATGTAGATCATTTAAGTCATAAAGTCAGTTGTTTCCCCCTTGAAATAATTGCTCGACTAAATTCTCATTTGTTTTGTATAGATTTTCTTTTATTTAGTTCAATGTATGAATTAAAACAAATAAGTATTCATGAGAAAAACTTCTTTTTTTATTAAGTATTTTATTAAGTAAAAGATAAATTGTTTTTTTACAATTTTCTTCAATACAAGATCTTTTCTTAAAAAATTCCTTTGTTTAGCTGTTAAAAATCTTAACAAATGTCATATTGATTATGTTGTTGTTATAAATCAATCGACGATCAACTGGATTTACTTTTTCTTCAAAGCTTCACGAAAAAGCATAGCCCTACAATAGAATACAATTTAATATACATCAAGTCAAGAATAAATTGAGTCGTATTTACAATGTCGACTGGAATAGTTCATCAGATATTTCTGTTTGCTTTGAATCGGTCTCTTTTTTCTTCGGAATTTTAGGTAACTTACGAATGGAATTGATATTTATCTCGATAATATTAATATTGATAGCTTCATAACCACGAGGAGCTGTAGGACAAGGAGATATTATTTATATTGTGACTAGAGTTAAATAACTCACTTTTCATGATGTCAAATCTGCAGGTATCAGCCACGAAAAATTTCTTTGGACGAACCTGATCAATTATTGAAGCTTCTCGTGCGAAAATATCAGGCCATTCAGTTTTATCTTTACTGGAAAACACATGCAATTAAATACCAAAAAAAAAAGGATCATAATTACCGCTTGATAAAACCAAAGTGTTTAAATCGATTGACGGTAACAAAACTACCTTTAACACCTTTTTCTAATAATAAAATATTCGTTTTAGTTTTTAAATTAAAGATTTATTACCAATAAGAACACGTTCATTATTCTTCGAAAAAAAAACTTTACTTTTGATATGAGTAGTCGTTCGACTACTCTCAACATTTATTCCTTCATCATTGTCGATAACAACTGATTTCATGATCAAGTGAATTTTCACTATTCGTTGCCATTGATTGATAAGACAAAAAAAAATAAATCAAAGCAAGCACGAACGCAAGTATTTTAGTTTTTCTTGTTTTCTAGAAGCTGGATAGTATTCATGTTCTTTTGTTTATCTCCGATTAGTAAGTATTTATATATGAATAATTTGATTTATTTATGTATATTTCTATAGATGCTTGGTTTCTTGGAAGATGAAATTGCTTGTTTTATTGCATTTATTCGTATTCTTTCATGTATTGCTCAAGTAAATAATGACTGTCTTTCTTATTGTTTATTTAATGAGTATTGGAATATGTTTAGACTCTTCTTTCGGCATCTTTACAAAAATATTTCGGTGCAAAAGAAACTATAATGGTTGGATTGTTTTTTCAAATTGTTCAATTAGTAGCATTTGGTATAGCTACATGAAATTGGTAAAATAAAATAAATTTAAAAGTAAAATCTAAAATTTTAATTCAAGGGTTATGCGGGTTTCTGGTGGTTTAGCAGTCCTATCATCCGTAATGTATCCATCTATTAGTGCATTTGTTTCTGTTTATGCAAAACACAATCAACAAGGTAAAAAAAAGGTATAATTTGAAAATAATTATTTATTTTTGTTTAGGTCTTGTTCAAGGTATGGTTAATGGTGTACATGGTTTATGTAATGGTCTTGGTCCAGCTTTGTTTGGATTTACATTTTATTTATTTAATGTTGATTTAGATTATTCATCACCATTACCATTAACAAAAAACACAATCAAATTTAACAACAAAGAGTATTAATGTCAAACCAATATGTTCATCAATTTTAAGTCGTGATATTCCTGGTCCACCGTCTCTTTTTGGTGCTCTTCTTGCTACAATTGGATTAATGTTTTCACTTCTATTACCAAAGTCAAAATCTGAATTAAATGGAACGGGAAATGAATCGAGAAATATTGAACAAAATGCACGTTTATTACGTGTCAATCATGAATCAGATGACAATAATATTCAATCGGATTAATTCGATTGTTTTTCATCATATCTCAAAAAAAAATTGTTATCGTTTTTTTTTTATTCTATACGTCAATTTAGATCTGTATTTTGTTATTAGGATATTTTGTATTTTATTACAAACAAATCAAAATACTGTGTATAAGATGAATGATTAATATATATGGAAAAAAATCCTCAACTTCTTTGCTTCTCATCAGGTGGCATCCACAAACATCTTTTCCCAGCATGATCAAATTCAAGTTTCATATTTTCATCTTCTCTTTTCTTTTAATAACATGAGACTGATATATATATTCAATGAGTTGTAAATATTTCAATTTATTCTTATACATTTTTCTTCTCATAAAATCCGAAATGAAACTGACTAGAACAAGGTATACAAACATATGTCATTGCAGCAAAAAAACAAGACCTTGCTAAGACCAATTTCAAAGCTTGAGAGTGTGATTGATTCTGTTTTTGAGCAAATAAATAACAAAGTGAATATCCCTTTTCACTTTTTGAAGTACACATAACACTCGAATTTAAACCCGAGGTTTTCGCATTTATTTATCAGTGTACTTTTACTTCATTCATCAACAATATAAAACTCGACCCAATTTCCCTTGAATTAAAAGTCACTTGAAACTTGAAATTTCAATCGAATTCAAGTTTCAAGTTTAACATATATGCGTATTCGAGTCTCTATTTATATTACTCACGTACTGTCACCTTCTCCCTCAAGAGAATTTTGACTCAACCAAAGTTGAGTCTTATATTTCTTTTTGATAAAAAATACCCACTTCAAACCACATGTTTTCTTTCAACGTGCAAAACTTCGCAGGTTCTTCCTTTCTGTTTCACCTGTTCTGATTTTTTTCTCATAAAGGCAGTAAGAAAGAAAGGCAGTTTTTTTGCAAAATTCTCATTTACTTCCTTCATCTTACTTTAGACAATTCAAATTTTACTTTACTTTCACAATAGAGATGTATCGTTATCATCCTTATTCGAGCAATCGCGGAGGAACATTAAACAAAAGTGCCGGTCCAGGTGATCATGCTCCACATATTAATTTTACTCATGTTAATGGTGATATTCAGATTGAGCTGAAAAAAGTTATTCAATCAGGTGTAGAACGGTCATTACTGCTAATACCAGAGAAGTTCTTTGAAATTTCACATGAAAGTGACGATATATTTGAAGCTGGAAAAGCAATAGCTGGTGAGTGTTTCATGAATTACTTGAACTAAAGTTACTGCTAGGTGACAGCAATCATTCTTTTTAAACTCAATTTACCTAGCTTTTATTATTTTTGAATCGAATGTTCTTGTTATCTGTTATAGGTTACCACGGAAAAAATAGTGAAACACATCCGCCTAGTGCTGTTGGACCTTTTAAATTCATACTTCGTTCTGACTATGATAATGATAAATATGAACATATGTATGAATGGGCAGTACCAAATTCGCAGCTGAGAGTTAGTGTTCGTAATCGTCGAAGTGATGGAAAACGACCAAAAGACACACAATTTGTTGTTGAAGTGCGTGTTTTCGGTTCAAATGGTTTACCAACTGATGAAGGAATCATGATGGCATGGCATAACTTTAATGGTGAGTAGGGCTGTCAGCGTTCCCCGTTCCTCAGCGTTCCGTTCCTAAGCACGAGAACGCATCTCAAAATCGTTCTTGTCAGCTTTATTTCAACAGGTCGAGGTTTCTAGATGTGTTAGCTTGTCTTTTTATGTTTGAATGTTCGGCATACCCCGTTTCTAGGAATGGGAACGCAACATACATTTCTTTCACTTTTAATGGAAGCTTTACAAAGTCACTGGCGGAAAGGCAATTTCATAAAAATCATGGATTTTTATAAAGTTTGACCAAAGGTAATCGAGGTGGAGGAATCTAAATCTGCAATCAGCTTCTGAAAATTTTGAGCTTGCTTTTTTTTGTCAAGGAAAGGATATCTTCTAAAAATGGTGATATTTTATAAAGTTTCAACAAAGTAAATCGATGTGGAGAAATTCGAATCTGAAGTCAGTTTTTAAAAATTTTGAATTGAATGTTTTCGACAAAGGAAAGGGTTTTTTTAGAAAAATAACGATATCCTATAAAGGTTGATAAAAACAAATCGGGGTCGAGAAATCCGAATCTGAAGTCGGCTTTTGAAAATTGCGAGTTGTAGCTCATCGCATATGATATTTTTCAGGGAGAAAGTTTTCTAGAAAAAAAGACGACTTTCAAGGAGCAGTTTAGGCTTGGGAAGAGAAAGTTGAAAAGTTCAAGGATCTGATTTTAGATTTGGATTCTTCAGCCTTTATAAATAATCATTATTTTTTTAAAAAACCCTTTCTTTTGTCCAAAACGTTCAATCCAAAATTTTTAAAAACTGACTTCAGATTCGAATTCCTCGACACCGATTTACTTTGTTGAAACTTTATAAGATATCACCATTTTTAGAAAATATCCTTTCCTTGACAAAAAAAATCAAACTCAAAATTTTCAGAAGGTGATTGCAGATTTGGATTCCTTCACCTCGATTACCTTTGGTCAAACTTTATAAAAATCCATGATTTTTATGAAATTGCCTTTCCTCCAGTGACTTTGTAAAGCTTCCATTAAAAGTGAAAGAAATGTATGCTGCGTTTCCGTTCCCCGTTCCCATTCCTAGGAATGGGGAACAGAACGCCAAACTGACACCTCTAATGGAGAGGATACAGAAAGAAATTTTGGAAATAAGAACTTTGAACGAATTGTAAAGCAAGGAATGTAAGTTTTTTATAATGATGGTAGTAAGATCTGCCTTTTTTACTATTTACCGATGTTAGACTGTTGTTTAGATAAACGTGAAAAACGAAGGAAACAAACAAGCAAAATAACTTGCTTACATTTTGCTTGCCAGAGAAGCATGCTTTTGCTTGAATTTGAAAGAATGCGCGGATTAAGGCAGTTTGAAGTCTCACACTCGGTTTTTTGAAAGCAACATACCTAAACTATGATTTTCGAATCCGAGGTAGAATCGAGTTCTGACATTTGTTTTAGAATTATACCATTCTTCGCATTTGACACAAGAATTCAGATCACGATTTTTGAGCGAAAGTTGAAATCACGAGTGAATGGGAAAGGAAAGGTCGACATAATGCTACTCAATTGAAAAGTGTCGAACTTTTATAAACCTCATGAGCTTGGAATTTAACTGAGTCTTTGATTTATTCATACAGGCACCTTTGTTCATCATCGACGAGAGCGCAAGAATAGAATTGAAGAAATGCGTCGAAATGGTGTTGTGAACCCACTAGCAGACTTTAGTCCAAGTAGCACAGCATCAGTTTCAGCAACTATTAATTCATCCTCAACAACAACTCGAAATATACCAACATGGACTATCAACGATAACCAAGCCAATAAGGACGCGTATACATGTGTTGTAAGTTGTTCCTTCTACCTCTTTTTATAATCCTCACTCACTACATAGCAAATTCATACTTTAAAACATGGTTTTGCTTACTGTGTGTTTATAGTTGGAGAATAAATTCATTCGTGTTACTTTCAAAAACATCGAAACGGTCTGTCTAATGCAAGATACTTGAATTTAATTTCTTGTTGAGAAATATGAACAGTAGAGCATTAAACTTCTATCGGTTTCTTCAGAAAATTTTCTTATTCTGCTCAGAAAAATATAACTTTACCTTGGTTCATTTGGAGTCTTCTCAAAGTATCATCGTTTACGGCTTAATTCATCAGAGTACCTCCTCAGCTAAAATTGGATTCGCTCAGAAAAAAAGAAAACTAAATTTAGCACTCGTGTTTATTCTTCGTGCTCCCTATATAGGTATTTCCAAGGAAAAACCTTTTTTTACTTTACATTTCAGATCTGTATAGACACATATTCAAAAGGTGAAATCGTCAATGGCTTGCCACATTGTACTCATTTCTTTCATCGTAAATGTATTCAAGCATGGTTAGTTGGAAGAAATTCATGTCCGACATGTAGATCAGAAGTTTAAACAGTTTTTCATAGCTTTTTATGTATCACTTTACAAAAAAAGAAGTTCGTTTTAATTAAAATACCGCCCATGTAACCATGAAACGTATCTTCGATTAAAACATGCTTCAAACACACTGAAATGCGTCTATACCACTAGCGTTTAAAGGCGCTTCAAATAGATACGAGTGTTCAAACGCGTTTCTTAAATAAGACGCGTCTACACAGGTTTTGATTGACCATGGGACACGTTCCAACGTGGACGATTTCGATTTTGCATCCAAATGCATTTATAATTTCCAAAAATTTAAATTGAAGACGATCGAATGCTACCTATCGACAATATGCGATTACACGTGTTGGTTCTATACGTTTGCTGATGCTCTAGGATTCTCCTCAGGCGTTTAAATGCAGTTCGATTCTTTCTTTTGCACAGAGAAGATACATTTAGGCATGTTTCTAGGTATATGTGCATGCGATGCTTATCTAGACTGAGGTCTGTTTTATCAGAATTAATATCAATAAATATCGGATTGTGAACGAGACCATAGAATTCTTGTTGAAAAGGAGTATGAGAATTCTCTAATAAGTTATTTAGATGAATATCAAAATGAAGAATCGGCAAATAATAATAAATCAAAATATATTTAACAGTGGTAGAACATACTGAAACTTTTAGACGGTTCGACACTTGTCACAGGTCATTTTCAATAAAAACGAAATTATCATCGGATTTCACCAAAAATAATAAAATAGTTAAATGAATTGAATTGCCATATTACCACCAGAGTAACAACAGATATCAAAATGAAATAGAATGAATCAGCAAATAATGATGATATAAGACGTTTCAGTATGGAAACCGAAGGACTTATTGGTTTTTGGGAGTGGCGTGGGTATTTTGGAATGAGGTGATGTTTTGATTGGTGTATTTGATGCTTGGTTTTTACGGCTAGGTATGGTGGTTAAGGGTGTTGTTGTTGACCGTCGCCGTTTGAAGTATGTTTCGTGTTTTGCTGTTTCTGGTTCGAACGTTGCAGGGGATGGATTCAATCTGTTATTTGGTTCGAAAGAATGGATTGATTGTTGATGAATCATTGAAGAGGATAGCGATTGTTGAAGTGGATCGGGAATAGGAGTTATTGTGCTGTGGTTTGTAGTTTCAGTTGGGGTAGACAGGTGGGATGGACATGGGTGGTGTTGTCGCATGGCGTGGGGGATACTATCGGTTAGGGTTGGGAATTAGATGTGGTGGCATGCCTTCGGGAAAGATTATGAGAGGAACTGAGTGAGTTGTTCGATTCAAAGCTAGCTGATGAGCTTTGATCACGAGCGATTCTTTAAGTAGTAGTCGATGAGCAAGATTGTCTCGCCACAGGGTTGGATAGTGTTCCCAGTCGATTTGATGTCCAGTTTGACGTTGATAATCAGCTAGTGCCTATAAAGAAAGAGTTTAAATATTTGTTGGTACATGTTTTTACCGAGTTCATTTGTTAGTGGTTTGTTGGTAGCAGCCTGTTTCTCACGTATTCGTGAAGAGCGACGTAGAGGTACCGCTGTCGATGGAGTTGATTCAGTGTCTGTCTTGCTCGTTTTCTCTACGTTTTTTGATGGTTGATCACTTTCAGTTGTTATACCGAATATTCCTTTTGGAGCGCCATGCTGTCGCATACGGCGTATGGCTTGCTGCTCGGTTTTTCCGACATATATTTGTTCGCAGTCATTGCATTTAATCGCATAGACAATATCCGATTGTAATTCTTTCGAAAGTGGTTTCTTATTTGGAAAGTAGGTTTGAACTGATCGAATCGGTTTGGCGAAGAATTGTGCATCAACGTCTGGTCGGACTTTCTGTGTGATTCTTTTGAGTTTGGATTGCAGTTGTTCAGTGGCTGAGCCGATATAGGAAATCTCGAAATACATCTTTGTCTTTTCTTCATCTATCTTGTTTTTTGACTTCACTTGTTCCTTGTTCCTGTTAAAGTACTTAATCAAACCGATACCAATCCGAGTATCAATGAAATTGACAGGATAACCGTTTTGGTTTGCTATCCATCGAACCTTCTCGAGTTCCTCCGCGAGCAATGGGTATGTGGAGCAGACGGCTAAGGCTCGTTGGATCATAGTCACAATACTGTTTTTCTTATACGATAATGGAACGAATGAGCACTACCTGGTCATTAAGCCTGTGAATGTATCCTTGCGATATACTGTTGTCTCAAATTTTTTTTATTAGGCTTAGGAATGTCACACTCGGAAGTGCTTACATGTAAAAAGGTGATTTTTTAGGCTAAACTCTGCCAAGAAGCGGATTATTGCATAAACATCAACAATCTTGATTCACAGACTATCGTATATCACGCTTTTAGGGATAAAGTAAAATAAAAAGAGAGTAAAAGCCGAACAAATTGATTGATAAGCACCAGCAGAATAGCAACAAGAAAGAAAAGTGAAACAAGAGAGAGAGAGAGAGAATAATCGAAAAAGGAAGAGAAACAAAACAACCAGAGAAGGAAAGAAAAAAAAATAACATGAGGCATTCAAACAAATCATCGTTTCATTCTTTGTTTTTATGGAATCAATTCTCGTCCGTAAAAGACACCCACTTCAAGAGAAACGATTCGTGTCGATCAATTAATTANATGTTCAAAAATTTGGTTACAAGATATTGTTTTATATAATTCAGCTGATGATTATACACAAGGTTATTATCAAAGTAAAGCTATGGTCGATAGTAATGGACATGTTTTTTGGCCACCACCAGCGAAATTTCGATCATCATGTAAAATTGATGTCACTTTTTTTCCATTTGATGGTAAAATTGTTTTTATTTAAGAAAAGAAAAAAAAAAAATATTTGTTTTTTTTCTTATTTCTTTATTAAAAAAGATCAATTATGTAAGCTAAAATTTGGTTCATGGACATATGATGCAGCTCAAGTTAATTTAACAAAACGACGTGATCATGTTGATATGACAAATTATATACGTTCGGGTGAATGGCATATTGTTCATATTGAAATAAAACGTAATGATGTTACTTATCCATGTTGTCCTGAAATTTATTATCCCGATGTAACAATTTATGGTAAATTGAAATTTCTGATAAAAATTTTTCTTTTTTTTTTTTACTCTAAAAGAAATAATAATAATACTTTAGTTCATATCCGTCGTCGTGTATTATATTATCTGTTTAATATAATATTTCCTTGTATATGGCTTTCAATTCTTTCATTGCTCGGATTTTGGCTTCCACCAGATTCGGGAGAAAAGATAACACTTGGTATAACTGTACTTCTTGCTTTTTCTGTTTTTATGTTATTAATTGCTGAATCAATGCCAGCAACAAGTGAAATGGTTCCGCTTATAGAAATCTATTTAACTATTGTTATGGCATTGACATCATTATCAATTGTACTTACTGTTTATGTACTTCAATTACATCATTCGGGTCCTGTTGTTATTCCTATTCCACATTCATTTAAATATTCATTAGTTCGATATGTAGTACCTGTGATTCGAATGAAAAAAGTTGTTGAAACTTATGCACAAGAACATAATTTAATTGAAACAGATGAAGTTTATCAATGTTTTGCTAAACCAAAAACAAAACCAATCGATAGTCCATTAATTAATAATAAAAAGAATTTTATTTTTGAAAAAAAAAAGAATATCAAATATCGACAAAGTACGTATGATTATTTTCATGGAATTGAAAATAGTTAAGACATACTAAAACTAGTGGCAGGAATACTATAATATATTATCATTCTTCAGTTCGTATGAATATATTAGAATTATGATTAAGACAGTTCACTTCTAATTTTTGATAGATAAAGAAAACTTTCACTCCTACATTAAAGTTCGTACTTCACTGTATATAAAAATGAGCGTTATTCATAATGAACTATGTTTTGTTTTCGATTGGCACATTCTATCTATCAAAAAAAGTTGAAATATGATGTACACAGTTTCGTGAAGGATAACTTTCTGAACCTGTAACTGAGATAAGTTCTTTCATAATCATAATCAGGGTCAACTATTTCGATGTATAAATAGTGGTAATCTTTTCAAGTTTGCGATTGTAATTCGTCATGTCTAATATTAAGGATCATCATTAATAAGACAATGGATCTGTTCGATCTTTTTGGATGTTGTTTGGCTATTATTACGCTGGATCGTGTTTCATCTTCAATCTCTTCACGAAGGCACGTATTGAAAATTTTTGCTATTCTGAAAGATAGTGCCTGACTGAGAAAAGCAAAATAAAGTTTATTATGACTAAATCTCACTTGAATGTATATAGTGCTGTACAGACTTAAATATAGAAGTGAAAGGTTTCTGTATTCATCGAAATTTCAATATTATTATAGCAGCTGAAGAATGGTGAAATGTTATTGAATTATAGAATACTGTTAGAACTATCAGTATATACGTATATGCAGAGTTTTCCTCGAGCCTTCTATTAGATATCATAGTTCTACTGCGACTACTTTGATATGCCCTAAGCAAATAGCAGATTAACATGAATATTTTTTCTTTTTATAAAGCTACAACAAATTGCGACAGACAATTCTAATAATAATATAGTAGGTCTGTCGTTAGATGACAATATCTACTATCTATTTTTAAAAACACACATGAAATGATATAGAATAAGACACAATTTAATATATATCTATCCGTTTCTTATATTTTTATGTCTTTTATTTCTTGGATGTTTCCATTTTCACATTGTCTAGAATTAATCAGTTGGAGATTTTTCCATAAATCCAGTTATATCTTTTATTATTCAATCGAAGCATTGATGCTGAGAACGGGTACCTAATTGAGGATGAAAGTGGTAGCACAACACTGAAAATAGTGAACCAGCTGAGAATGAGAACTTATTCTTCAGAACTATGAATCTTTTTTTACTACATTACAAATGTATTATATACTATGAATAGATAAATCCACTAGTTTGGATAAATCTTGATAAGATTTCTTTCACTTATATTATTACTTTTGAATTTACTTTATCTTACATCTTTTTATTTTTTCATTTGCAGGTGCATCCTTAATTAATACTAATAAAAAAGAAACAAATATAAATAGTTTACCTGTCTTATTTAAAATAGTATAATTGCAATAAAACCTATTGTTACTTATTTCTGAGTACTACAGGAAATTTTCAACTTTAATTATATTCAGTCTAGTCTTAAGGCTTCACGAGAGAGACAAATTAGACATGCGAATGCAAATCATAATGTTCTTTCTATTCGAAGACACTTTCATAAGCAATTATTTTCATAAAAATAAATAAATAAATAATTCATATTTATTATAAACTTCTTTTCAGACAATTCTTATCGAGAAGAACCTCAATGTAATGATAATGATAATGATAATGATGATGATGATGATGATGATAAAGAAATAATGAAAGAATTTTTATCGAATCCATCATTATGTAATGGTGATATTCGTTCAGTACCATCATTTAATAAACGTTCTCCTAATCAACATCATCATCGTTCTCGTTCACGTGTTCCTCAAATAGTTCTTATTCCTCAACAATCTCATCCATTGTCATCATCACCAAGAAATCTTATTAATCATACACAATATGAATGTTTTAATTCTAATATGTCTTTACTTGAAAAACATTTAAAACATTTAATTAATAAACAAAAACATGAAGAAGAAAAAAATGAAATAATTAATGAATGGAAATTAATGGCACTTATTATGGATAGATTATTATTTTGGATTTTTACATCTTTAACTATTTTAAGTACACTTTTATGTTTAATTATAATTCCATGTTTAAAAAATGTTGGATTTATACCAGCATTATCGAAAGATTTGACTATGGATTATAAATCAGTAGAAACATTAAGAAATGTTGTTGAAGAACAAATAAAACCAAATCTTACCGGAACATCAGGATGAGAAGAAAAAGAAAAAAAAAAAAACTTATTTGTTTTTTTTATTTGTATATTTATATGAAGAAAAAAAAATTGATTTTTATTTCGTTTTACTATGCCATCAATCAATCAGACATTGCTGAATTGCTATAATCTCTTTTTTTTTTTAAATTCTTCTTTTTTCACAATATTTGTTTGTGTATTTGACATTTATTGTAATGAAATTTTTTCTATAATTTTTCTTTCGTTTTAATCTCAAATGGATAAAGTCAATGTCATTGGTTTGTTTAAATAAAATGAATCTATTTCATACTTTAACTATCTATTCAGTTAAATTAATTAATTCTATCATGATTATCTTGATATTACCGCGAACCTAAGTCTATTTCATCATGCTGTTATCATTAGACAATATATCACATGAAACTACTCATCTCTTGAATATACTTTTGTCACCACTTGTAGACTATGCTGATAATATTTACCGGTTATGTTCAACTATTATTTATGAGAGTAGATTATTCTGAAGTGATCGTGAACACTTTTTGAATATCTGATTATCAAGAACAAAATGTTTGCGTATCGTATTTTCGATGGATACTTCCATGAGTAATCCAAACGTAAAAACGTAAGATTCTCAGAAGATTTTTCGTCTGTAGAACTTTGTAGAGTTTGTTGAGCTGATCATTTTGATAAAAAAAATTATTCAAATTTAATCAATAAAACTTGATGCAAGAAGCAAAATACTCTAAGAGTTTCGACTATTTCTGACTGCTGCTGAGCAATAATAGAAGTTTTCGGATATTTTGTCCGCAACACCATGGTTTATTGACTAAATTTGAATAAGCTCAGCAAATTTCTACAGACCAAAAAAATCTTCTAAGAACCTTGTATTTTTGTGTTTGACTACTCATGGAAATATTTGGTAGATAGTTCAAACTAACTTCTTTTTTGTTTGTTCTTCTAGTAATTAAGCCTTCTCTAGCCTAATGTGATCGTGTCAAGGTTAAAAGGAGTGTTGAAGTATATTGAGTAGTAAATTAACCCCCCCCCCCCCCCCCCCCCCCCCCCCCCCCCCCCCCCCCCTCTCCCCACCCCCCGCCCACCACGACCCCCTCCCCTCCCACACCGCGCTTTTCCTCTCCGCTCTCACCTACT
>CAJNSZ010000030.1:172737-250012 GCA_905329745.1 Rotaria sp. Silwood2 | reverse complement strand
TTACAAAAATTCTAACTCAATTTGAAGATAATCCTAACTCAAAATATCAATTTTACACTCTTAATCCACATATCCATATTACAACAAAACTTACATTTACTAACTATAAATCATCGATGGAGAAATTCGAATCATCGTTCATAATTATAGACTATTCACATTGTTTATTATTTTATTTTTTGTTCAGACTATAAAAGGATTTATTTCAATATTTTATGTGACTGATTAAAACAAAAAAAAAGATGTAAAAAGTAAAATACTTTGACAGAGTTAATGCCTCAATGTTTCACTATCAAAAAATTTCATTGAGCTTTAGTTTCAATATTTTTAGCGATTTTGTGAATATCAATATCAATGTTTATATGAGTTTCACTGCCTTGTATCAAATAAACTTCAATATTGGTAGCGTCAGTGTCAATAGTTCAGTTTTGACATTGACACTGCACATTTCTAGTTCAGATAAATCATCTATTTATATCATGATTATTATATCAAAATTTATAGTTGTATTTCATAAGCTCAGACTATAGAAGACTGATCACTGAATAACATTAATAATAAAAACTAGAGAAACAAAATAGCCAAACTATAAGCAATTAACTGTGATATGAATATTTATGTTAGTATTCATAAACAATTTCGAACAATCTCAGATTAGACGAATCATGTTCAAACGAATTTTATATTGGCTTAGGCCAATTCGACATTGAACATAAATCTTAATATGGATGCTAACATTAATTTAGCAAGCTTATGACTTACAGCGATATTTGACTAAAATCATAAATATCAAATTGTAATGTTAATATTCAATAAATAAAGATAAAAGATTCAACGTGAAAACAAAAAAAAAAGCATTTCGAACCTATTATCCAGTGTGGGAATTAAAACTATTTATAAAAAAGTTGATAATTGAGAAAAACAGAAACAAGTAAAAATGATTATAATTTGAATTTTGACTGTTGACTATTTTAACTCTGTTAAATTTTTGAGTAGATTTAATTAAGTTGAAATAGTAATTATTTTGATTTAATTGACATATTTAATCAAATAAATTAAAATACATGTATTTCATTGTTATTAACTTTAAAAATTTAATATTTACAGATTATTCTCTGAGTATTATTCCCTATATTCATCTGCAAGTTATATTTTCTCATAGTTGTTCTTTGCCTGTGAATAAAATGATGTATAGAATAATCTATATGTTGATAAAAATAGTGATGAACATATATGAATGAACTGAAAATAAGTTAATATAGTTAATCTGTGTTGAAATAAACGAATACGTAATTATAATAATAGGAAACGTTATCGAAATTTTTTCAGCACATATAACGAAGATAATTACCATTTTAGAGAATAAGAACTAGAACATATTAGTTGCAATTTTTAAATACTATTCTCAGATGCTCAAATTTTAGACATTATCATTGATTACACAATGAAAAATATATTGTATTACACATGGATTTGCACTCGACATAGAAATATGAGAAAACGAGACTTGCAGACGAATACATGAAAACAAAACTCTTCGAAAATAATTTATAAATACGAAGTTTTTAAAAGTAAAAAAGAAATTAAATACATATATTTTTATTTATGCTATCAAAAATATCAATCAAATAAAAATAATTACCATTTCAATTTAATTAAATCTACTGAAAAATTCAAAAATTTAAATTGAGTTATAATGTATGATAATTATAACTTGAGTTGAAACTTATAACGAGATCAGTTTTAACTCCCATACTGATATTATCATGCTATTGAAATGCATTTTTTCCCACTTTTACACTGTCTACTTACTTCATCATAATCATAACATTCGACAACAATATTTCCAATAATTTCCTCAGCTGTTTCTCGAGTTCCGACATGTAGCAAATTTCGAAAAACTAATGTTACATTCCATTGTGGACATAATGATTCTCTGAGAACCTATGCAAAACAAAAGAAATTAACAAAAGTAATTACGAACACTAGAATAGTTACTGGTGTTGTTTGTGTTTCATTACCAACTGTAATACTTAAATAAGGATCAGATAAACCTGTTTCATCAGCAGCAATTAACGCTCTTGCTTTATAACAATGACATCGTACTTCATAAAAAGTTCGTCCTAAAAATACACAGTATCACCTCTTTAAATTGGATTCTTTTGAAAAGTCTAAAGAGTTTGTACTAGAAACAAATTAGGTCTTTTCTAAAAGCAGTTTTCATACAAAGATCAGGTGCGTTTTCTAAGTATCTGAAGAGTGTTAGTGAATAAACGAAAAAAAAAAGCTAACTATTGCTTATTATTACTCATCTTTTCATGTATTCTTTTTCTCGAGAAAATAACATTTGTTAAAATATAGTAAAGCCTCTCTATCGCGGACATCACTGGTACTTTTTAAATGTATTCACCATAGAACTATATGACAGTGTCCACTAAAGAGATATTCATTTCCAGAAAAAAGTAATAGCTGGGACTTTCAAAATTATTCACTGTATTGAGATGTCTATTAAAAGAGATATCTACTGTACATAGGTTCGCTTCCAGCAAAAATCATAAGAAAACGTCCTTAGATGTTCTCTCCCGATTTCAATGATTTTTGTTTCTAGATAGTATGCAGTGTTCTCATAAAAATCCTAAAATGATTTTGGTAACTATTGAGACCTGACTGAAGTGTCGAATTTTTTATATGGTTATTTTCTAGAAGTTCCAGCTTTTCGAAAAACTCCTTTTTTTTAAATTTTGATCCGAAATATTTTGTATATAGAGAGATCATCTAGATTATCTTCTATAGAATTATTAACAAAGTCTTATTCATATATATATATATATAAAGCTTTCAAAAAGTGTATGTTGTCTACATTATCTATGGAAAAGAGTCTATATCTTGAAATCTCATGTCTCGAAACGACTTTGTTCAAAAGTTATGAGGTTTTTTTAATGAAAACTAACTAGTCGAATTGAATTCTCTATATATAAGAAGTTTCAGAATAAAATTCAAATTTTTCAAAAATCTGGAGTTCTACAGATTGTTTTAGATTTATCAATTAGAACATTACATAGTATCTGTAGGAAAAAAATCATTGAACTTGGAAGGGCACATCTGAGGAAGCTTTCTTGTTAGTCGGACTGCGAAATCTCTACCTATGGGAGGTTTTACTGTATTTATTTATCGTGTTTTTTTTTCAGCTCTCTATTAATATCTAACCATTATATCGTATAAATTTCATTTGAGGATTTAGTGGTAATGGTGGCATATCAAAACCAGCAGGTAATTGTTTAAATATAAGTGGTTCATATTCTTCAATACCAAGCCAAAGATAGATTTGTACTCTCGCATTTGTTGATTTACTTAATGGTTTATCTGTTGAACGTGGTGTCTGAAAATAAATAATAATTATATTTTTCTTTCTTTTTTGTCAAAACAATGAAATAAGAATTGTAACATACTTTAAGAAAAATAGTTTGTACACGACCACTATTTAAACCTTTTTCACCTCTACATAAATTAAAAAAAAGATCTTCAGGTTGAAAACGTGCATAAGCTACGCGTTTTGAGTCACATATCATCCATAAAAATATATCAGGTAAAGATGGTTGTGCCTTTCAAATAAATAAGAAAAATGATTTTATCTTTTTTTTTTTTTTTTATTGTGTAAATTATATTTACATCAGTAGCCATTTGTCGAAATGCACGAGCCATTTTATTTAAATCTTTAACGATTTCATATCGTTTTGATTCATCAAAATCAACTTCTTTCGAAATCCAAGTTCTAATTGATTGAATATTATGAAGAAGTTTTTTATGTCGTTTAATATCTAATTGATTCATTTTAATAGTTGGTGAAGAAGAATTTAATAATTCATATAAAGTCGGATGAACCATAGGTGTAGAACCTAATGTGTCACCATCTTTTATTTCTTCAGCACATCCACAAGGTAATGTATGAATATAATTTTCGATTTTTCGATATTCTTCTATGAGAATTTCATTTGATACCTTAGAATTAATTTTCGATTCAAATTCACGCACCTGTTTATACTAAAAATAAGAAAAAGAAAACAAAAATATTCTTAAATAAATTTTTTTAAAATCAATACCAAATATTCTGATACATGTTTTAGACGATTTGATATTGTCATACGATAGATATAATCATGAAATATATATTTTGTCAATAATATTGGTTTTTGTAAATCAATTGGTAAACGAAAATAATCCTTATTATTATCAATTGATATACGTGGATATGCTCGTGTTAATGATGAAACAGGATTATGAATTGCACTAGCTAATTGTTGTGCATTTAAATATCCACTTGGACCAATACTTAATTCAAAAGATATTGTTGAACTACCAAATGATTTATCAATCATACTAACATCATAAATACAACCAAATAAGACAAATGTACGTTTCATTGGAAATATATTCTATGAAAAGTAAAATAATTTATTCAAATTATATAAATATAACAAATTAAGAAAATTTTTCAAAAAATATTTACTGCTTCAGGAAATTGAATACCAGTTTCTTTTTGTATATTCATACTTGGTGTATTTTCTGCAGTAACTGGATGACATTCAATAGCCATAAGTATTCGTCCCTTATAACAAACTGCTTCACCCATTCCTTGACTAAGAGAATCTTGATCTGTATTTATTGTATATTCTCTTGGACTTCCATATAAAAACATCCATGTTGGACCAAATGTTGGTAAAAAACCAGCTGATGGATTACTTTCACTGATTAAAAAAAGATCAATTAAAAATGATGAAATAATACGATCTTTTTGAACAGCTGCACGATCTTTAAGAGCTATTTTAATTGTTCGTACAAGTGGTGGAAATCGTCCAACTAAATAAATTGCTTCACCCCAAACAGGTGTTGTACCATTTCGAGTGTCTGTTGTTGCTGTCATTGTATCATATGTAAGTTCAACGTAAGGATCAACTGGTTCCCATGCATCTGATTGAAGAATTTTCTTTGAAACAGATGCTAAAAAATCAGTCATCATTTCAGGTAATTCAGTTGCAGTAAAAAAAATTATTTTCAATTGTACTGGAAATAGACGTCGAGGCATAGCTGCAGGAATTAAAGTTTTTCTAAATAAAATTTAGTAAAATAAAAAATAAAGTGAAAGAAGAAAGAGCTCCGTCGAATTAGATAATCTATTCAAAATTGAGAAACCAAATATACCATGTTCTAGAGAAAATTTGAGACGTGTCGAATGGGATATTGTAAATCTTATTTTCATAAGACTTTGAAGGAATTAAAATTAATTCACTAATAGACGACAATGTATCCAAAGTACTTAGGATACATTGTCGTCTATTAGTGAATTAATTCTAATTCCTTCAAAGTCTTATGAAAATAAGATTTACTATATCCTACTCGACGTATCTCAACTTGCTTTACAATATGATACATTTGGTTTCTCAATTCTTAATAGATGATCTAATCCGACCGAATTCATTATATTTACGATGGTTTAAATTCATCATCATCATGTACTCCTTCAGCAACAACATTCTTTAAAAAGAATAAAATAAGTAAATAAAATAATATGATCAAATAAAAATTTATTTACTTTCGTTGGAACACCACGTTGTGTAACAGATATTGAAAGAAGTAAATGACCACAAGGTGATCCAATATTGTCTGGATTTATTAATTGAGCCCATTTTCGTTCAAATGCATGTTCTTTTTCATTATATACTGTTGATATATCTATTCGAAAAATTCCTATTGGTGTTGTATCTGTAAATGTACTAATTATTCGAACGGCGTCATGAACCTTAACAAATAATAAGAATATTAAAATGGAAATATAATTTATGGTTCGTAAAATAAATGAAATAATTAAAAAAAAGTCAGTTATTAATGAATTAGGTTTGTAAATAAATTTAAAAAAAAATGGATACAATTTATTAACAGTCGTTGATATTAAAAGGCTAGTATAAAAATAGACTTGGTTATAGAGTGAATCACTTTTAATCTCCTTGTCCTTTCTCTTCAGTTGTTCTACATGGATGCTTTCTACTTGTTTTGATCTATTTATTTAGCGTGGATATTTTGTGAATAAGAAAAATCATCGTTTTGATTGTTTTTATAATTCATTATATAAAACAAAGGTTAGAAGGGTCTCAATTTATTTACTGGTTGTTTTTTTCACCTATTCTCATATATAAATATTTAGTATTCTTACAATAAAAAAGCATATTTTACGTGAACAAAATTTGATGTATCTATAACTATGAAGAACGTAGGTGTGAACTACCTATATACCTACAATCCATTCTCAGTTGATGCAAGAATATTTTCTACAGAATGAAAAATATTTTGAGAATTATAAACTTAATCACAGAAATGAGCTCAATCAATAAGAGATATAATTTTTATTTTAAATGACTTTTCGAAAAAAATATTCTATCCTAGCTCGTGAATCACAAACGATTACACAAGATGATATAAATAAACATAAAAGAAAAGAACAATAATTGACATGGGAAAAAATTGAAATGCAACTGTCGAACTTTCTTAAAGAATTATATATGGAAACATGTTGTCGATATGATTATTTGTTTGAAATATTATAAATCATAAGCAGCAACAAAGGCTACATCTTCTTTACTAATAGAATAATTCAATTATCATTTTCTCTTTTTTAAACTATTCTTTAAATTTCTTCTTATTTATTCTTTAGTTCTTTGATTTATTTGAATTTACTTTCTACTGATAAATTTTTTATTGCTACTTGTATTTAATACACTGATCATTTTACAATTAATTATTGATAATTTTATCTATTTTATTGACTACTTTAAACTGCTAACCATAATAAATTAATTATCATAAAATACGAAATTTACTTTGATAAATATAACTTTTTCCATAAATTTTGTAGCTGGTAATGTAAAATCAAATGTGAAGAACTAGACAATAAATATATTTTCGTATTAATTTTTCTTTTTTTTTTGAATATCTTACTTCACCAAAATATGGTGAATTACAAGATTTTTGTATATTTGTATATCGTTTTTGATTATCAATTTGAACGCTAACATATGGATTAATATTAAGTCCTGAAAAATCTCGTCCTTGTATAACATGTACCATAACTTGCCATTCAGTCATTTCATACATATCACCGACATATCGACCCAAACTAATATTTTATTTAAATTATACACAAAACAATTTTTTTTTTTTATAAAAATAAAATCTTTGTTTTTTGTTTACCTTTTTTCTAATAATTCTAAATCATTATGTTGCATTTTTAACTTTTCATTTTCATCAGTTGTTCCAGCAATATTTCCAGAATCTTGAGCTAATTCAAAATCTGAGTCACTATATGAATCAGTATCAGCATCATCTTGACGACCAGCTAATTTTGTACGAAGTTTTTTCCTATAATACAAATAAAGAGAAATATGAATTGATTGATATTAATTTAAATAGTTACATTCGACTATCATGTTTTGAATGAACATGTCTATATCGATGACCACCATGTCGTCCTTCGTCATCAAACATACTTCTCCAATCGACTAATTCAATAGTATCACCATAACCTAATGCAGCAAGTTGTTTTTCAATATCTGGTGGCGTATAATAAAGTTTAAGTTTTACAGTTGATTGTAATAAGTAATTATTTGAATCAGATAAATTTTCTTTAGGTAAATCAATATATTTTGAATCGATTAAAGATTCAAGCATTATTTCAAAAACTGCTATAAATTTTTTTCGCTTTTTTTTTGCATTTATCGTATGAAATTCGATACGTAATTTATCATCTGGTACTAACATGTTTGCTAAATTGAAATTAAATTTCTTTGGTTTATCTCCACGAGCAATAAAATTTGCTGTACCATCACGTATGCGTACATTATTTGACCAAAGATTGATACCTTAGATAAAAATTTATTATTGAAGTGTAATCAATTAAAATATATATTGAGCAAAATAAGGAAGGATTTACATTGAGATATCATATTTTTCTTTTCTCACATTTTATTTTGTATGATTATTATGTTTAACTTCTATTTAGTTTTTTAGAGAATTTTTTTTTATTCATTTACATATATATTTAGTAAGTATATTTAAATTTAATTTAAGGAAGTCAATTAAAATTTCCTTTGTAAATATGACATATCTACAAGAGAGATTTCAACACGTTATCTAACAAATAAGTAATACTATGAAATATCAACATAATAGATTAAGCAACTAAATATAAATTATTTGTTCTTTTCATACAAAACACTTGAAGTGTATATTGTGAGACGGGCATAAGTATAACAGAAATCGATAATGAATGAATCAAGATACGTTAAATCAAGGACAAAGAAAAGTAAATCTTATACGACATGAAATAGACTATTAAAAGCAACAATATGTCCATGTCACATGTTTTTTTGCACTATAATCGGTATAACATGGTATTTATAACAACTGTCGATAGTGCATATGACGATTGATCCTAACTATAAACAATTACAGAAAGCGTTTTCTACTCAAATTCAAATTAAACGAGGATAAAACAGTTTAGGAATGTATATTTTACTGATCAAAATTTTTTCAGTACCATCTAATAATAAAAATTTATCTCCTAACTGAAACTGATTTTCACTCTGTAACTTGTATAAACAGATTAGATGTATCAGCATTATCACAGTGCATTGGAAACAACTCAATTATATTAGTTAAAACAGATTTCAAAAAATATTCATCTGTTTTGATATAATACATCATGATATAACTATTTAAAAAAAAAAAAAAAGCTGCCGGTATATGGTACATTATATTGATGGATATACTGGTGATAGTACGTTCATATCACGATAGAAATAATTATGTTTTGAAAAGAAAGACAAAATAGGAAGTGAATAATTTAAAAATAACAAGATATTATATTTGATATTACATAATCAATACATTGAATGGATATGGACGATGCAAGACCAGTATTTTAGGGGAAACAATTGCTACACGTTATAGTGTTGTCGAATCATCTATGAAAATAAATCATTTTTTTCAAGTAGAAAAAAAAATGATTGAGTTTTTAGATTTCGTTTGTCATTCTTTTTTATATTGATTTATTATCTTCTCGGTTTTTTTTTAGTTAATATATTATTAATATATACCTCGAAATATGACTTTAGCACTCAGAAATGTCGCATTTTCATCACTAATAAATTGTGTTGTTGGCATATCAACTATTGATTGATCATCATTTTCACCATTAGCATCCAATTTAGAATTTGAATTATCAATATTAGAAACTTTAAATAAAAATAATGTCAACGCCATTCTATTCTATATGTAAATATATTAAATGCAATATGTTGGTAAATGCTACTTGTAATTTTATACAATTAGTAATACTTCAATATATAATACAATATATGAAATTAAGAATCAGAACGCTATATGAAGAAAAAGATGCATGTACAAGTGATATATATATACTGGAAAAAAAAAACCTATAATGAGTATCTTAACGAACAGTATCAACGAAACGAAAGACAAATATAAGATTTTTTCGTTCTCTCTGCTTCGCTGGTTTTCTTGTATTTTTTTCTTTTTTGCTTTGATTAACTTGTGACATTTTTTGCACCTATTCAGAGTGACTAAACGAAAAAAAAAGAAAAAGGTTTGTACATCAATGTGTTTTATGTTGATAAGAAACGTAATTGTCAGAAGTGTTTATAGTCAAGTAGTTTGTTGCTCGTCAAAAAAACATTTTCTATATGAATGGTAATAAGCATACGCAATTAGTGTGAAATCATCCAAGATAAATGTTGCTTTGAAAAATTATTCAAAAATATAAATATCAATCAAAATGTTAAAAATGAATGTATATCTAGCAACAAATTTTTTTTCTTTCATTCAACTTTCGCGTTGCTATGCATGAGTTATTTTGAATAAAGAGATGGGAGACGATAAAAATGTATTGACAATATCTTAATCATAAATGTCAGTCTTTTATTCTTACAGTCTATTGTTATTTTTTTTACCTTTTTTTTTTGTGACAAACAAAAGACTGATTAGTAGAAATGAATAACAACATGACCGAATGATTGTTGATCATAGAAATAAGATAAATACCTATTTTGATGAGTCAATGTTTACTTCTCTCGTGTTTTCCTTGGTGTAAATCAGTGTTGTATCTAGATTTTCTCTTCTGAAAAGATGATTTCAAAGTCTAGGAAAATGAACATTTATTTTCGGATGTATAGACACACAGTGTGTAGAAAAATAACTACAAATTTTGGAGAGGGGCGCTGCTTCCTTGTTTTCCACACTAGATAAAATATTGACTTGAATGTCTAAAATTTTCTTTTCTTTCTATTGTTTAAGTTATGACTTGGCTGGGTTATTTAAACCAATGGAAAATTCATTTTTCGGTATAAATAGAATAATTTTTTTTTAAGAATCATTACAATCTTGTTTTGTTTATATTATCAAACAACTATTTATATAATAATGACGAGTTGGATATTGGTTTCATGAAATATGAGATAAATCAATTTTTACATTATTGTTATTTCATTGTGTTATAGACCGACTATGATCATGTAAAATCAATACAAAAACTTTTATCAAGTCAATTCCTACGAACAACTTATTAAATATGTGACCAATGTGTAGTTTTGATATCATAGATTTCAATGAGTTAAACTGAAATTTTAGTGTGATTGACCGAATCTTGAAAAAAAATGTGAAATTTGTCATTGCGGTACTATAGTGGCCGAAATATGGAACTAACAAACTTTCACTTTTATAAATTTATTGTATATTTTCGAAGAAGTTGAAATAAATAATTTAAAAGAATATCTGATAAATGAATAAACCAAAATGACAACAATTTTTATAGTTAATACGTGCGCTCTGAAATTTTTTCATTGCAAAAATATTTGCATTTAAAGAGAATCATTATCTTATAATTAGAAAATGTCATTCCTTAACAGATTTTGACCTTGCTTATTTCACGCAGATGAAACTATCATTTATTGCGATTATTAAAAGACAAAAATTGGTTAAGTTCACTAACAATTATTTAGAAAATAAAGTAAAAATATTAAATAAAACATCCTTAATATTTATTTTATGTTGATAAAGTTTTCATGTATCAACTGTCCTATTGTATGATAATAAAGCTTTCTAAGTGACTTTTAAACTTGAACGATTATTCATATAAAAAGAAAAAATGACTGTCAAAGAAAAACAAAAGAAAATATGTTTTTGAAAAATTCAAATCAATAAATAGATTATTGTAAATTTCTATTCAGATAACAAAAAAAAATAAAACAGAGATTTATTGTAACGCCATTTATTCTTTGCATAGGTATATAATTTTATTGAGTTTCTCATTGGACAAAAATGATAATGACTGTGACTCCTACTGTCTTGTGACATCGGTTTTTTTCTTAATATGTCATTCAAATATAACCAGCATTTATGCTTATCTCTTGTCTCAATAAAAAACTAATTATTATGACAACGGAATTAAATTAAGCTCGAAAGAAAGTATTCATCTTGAAAACAGTTCGCTTTGAGTATTGGTGAAATATTTTGACGTATAAGATTATTTTTTTTATACGTATCTATCTTGTGTCAATAGTTTCTGTTGATCAACCTTGAATGATAAGCATAACTAGACTTTATATTTGACGATGATTGATACAGGCATTACCTTTTCTATACACTTGTTTTAATACATGATAGAATGTGAAGATTAAACTATTACCTTAATAATAAATTAATAAAGTCCCATAGGTGTATCGTTCGTTGGGGCCAGCTGCTATTAGGACCCACATGCAATCAAGTTCGTTCGCCCTTTTCTTTCTATAGACGACGATATTTGCATCCCTTTCGTTCAAGGCTCCCCTATTTATGATGTTTAGGTTAGCGATCAACATAGGAATTACGTTGTCGTGACGTACATCTGTGTTGGAATTTTTTACTCTGCATATTAACTAACGATGAAGTCAGCACGTTATCGAATGAGTTATCCTCGACAACTAACCGTTAGTGACTTGCCTCTAGGAGCATTCCATGAATGATGATAGTCAGGTTTGAACACAGTACTTTGTGAATACATGTCGAACAACGTATAGTCATTCAATCATGGCGTCTCAAAATTAATGACTTAAGTTATTATATATTTTCAAATAGTAAATGAATATATTTATCTGATGAATTCATTTAACATCAATCGACTATATGTCTGTTGCTTTTATTTTCTGCACAAAATATTTTCATTGCAGATTAATTAGTGATCTTTTCTTTCGTAATTAAAAATGTCATTAATTGAAAAATACAAATTATTGAAATGTGAAGGATCATCAACTGATCGTATTAATTATATATTATCTTTGACAGACAAAAGAGAAACAGAAATACATTTAAAAAATTTATCTGCTAGATCTTATAATGATCTACAAATGTTAATATTTTTATCTAAATCAACAAAAAATCAAACAAATCTTTTTGAAATCTTCAAAAATGATTCATTACCAGTGTGTCAACGTGCTGATGCTGCTAAAGCGTGGCTTCGACTTCAACACGATGAAAAACAAGTTCATCAATTTGTAGTTGAAACAATTACAGATTCAAATATTCCTCGACTGTATGTTCATTGTTAGATAGTTCTAAATAAAAAAAAAAGAAAAGAAAAGAACTTTTTAAATATGTTTTTAGTATAAAACATCAAATTCTTAAATGTCTTCATCATATTCATTTTTTAAAAAAATCTTCTTCATTCTTTTATGATCTTGCTTTTCATTTAACTCAATTATTTCATCATGATGAATTCAATATTGATGCTCATACATTACCATTCTGTTCATTTGATCAAATAATCAAACTTCTTTCTCAATGGTCATTAATACGTTACAGTCAAATTCATTTTTCATCTTCATTTCGTTCGAAATTAATTCGTTTTCAACCTCTTATTATTATTCATTTAATTAAAGGTGATTTAATAGATAAATATACGAATAATGATATACTATGGAATTATTGTCGAGAGAATAAAAATTTATTTGAATTATTAGCAAAAAAAGAACCTAAATCAATGTGTAATTTAGCAATTGAACATGTTAATCGATTGGAAAAACATAAAAGAATTTTACCGGCATTTATTGTATCTGAAGAAAAACGAATGTTTGATAAAGCTCCGGATGAAATGATTCAATTGATAACACTAGTTGCTTCTCATCAACCAGGTTTATTAAATAAAATTGATTTTATTATTTAGATTTTATTATTTTTCATCGTTTTAGGTATAATTAAATATGAATCACATTGGGATTGTTCAGGCACAGAATTATGTTCTTTTATGTTTCCTAATTCATTTTCGATAGATAATTATATTCATCTCTTTTTTATATTATATGAAACATGTAAATGGTCTCTAAATGATACACATTGCCTCGTTTCTTATATGTTAGCTAATGATATAAGATCACAAAAACTCTATTGTCTTCGTCAACAACGTAAATGGTTTTTTGATATTGTCGTCAAAGAACGTATTGGTAAAGAAGAATTTCTAAATAAATTGTTAAAAACTGGTAAAGAAACTGATTTGTATGTATTGAGTGCTTATCCAGAATTAATTAAACCATTGGCTCAACATTTATTTGAACAACTTGATCAATCTGAATTAGTTAATCCTGAACAACATGGATCTTTTCTTCGTTATGAACTTATGAATTCAGAAATTTTTAATCAATTTTTATCTCTTTTTCAACAATGTGGTTCAGATGCTAACAAAAGAAAACGAATGTATTCATTTTTTCTACAATGTGCTATTTCAACAGATCAACAAAGTGTAAATAATGTTCTTCAATGGATTCGAAAACGATTTATAAATGAACAATTAAGTGTTATTGAATATTTTCTGAGAAATTTATCTTTATATGATAATCGATTTCATTTAGAATATTTACCAGATAATTTTAAAATAATCGAACAAATTATGGATATAGCTTTTAATCATTTACAAAAAACATCAAATACAGTAGAATCTATACTTACATATGGATTTTTATTGTTGGTTAAAGCAGAATATTATCAAAATAAAACACAACAAGAAAAAATACAAGAATTTGCTTGTAAAATTATTAAACGGTAAAGAAAAAATATATTAGAATATAAAACAAATATCTTTGATATCATTTATTAATGTCAACAAGTTCAGTTCTAGTTCGAAACTGAATCGTGTGAACCATTTTTGTTCTATTCTTCGAATTCCAAGAACTGAACTATTGAAACAGATCAGTTCCTATTAGCTGAAATTTTTAAACGATCAGATCTATTCAAATAGTTCTTCTGATAGGATCTAGTTAGAGCTTATTGGCTTTAAAGTTTTCGGATCCGGATCCCTTTGAACCGTATATACTCTGATACTTTCAATGAAATATTCTAATCAGAATTCGGTAATCGTCCCAAAAATACGCAATACTTTTTCCTAGTGTTTTTTTTTTGTATTCAGTGACTAGTGCAACCTACAAATTTTTCAGACGACTGGAGCATATCGAATGTAAAATTTTCGCACTCGAATCCAACTGTCTCTAAATCTGATTGATCTTTTAAACAATTTATTCTGAACTGATAAATTTAAAAAAACTGATGTTTATTTAATTCTTTAGATATTATTCAATAAATGCTGATTTTCCCTATGATAATGTATTATTACCTCGATCATTACCAATGGCACGTAATCTTTTTGCAAATATTTTAATATCAGATATATTTCCAAAATTAATTTCAAAATTTTTAATAACTGAAATAAATAATTTCTTAATGAAATGTTTTCACGATGCTTGGCGTTTAATTCAAATTGATTCATTTCTTTATTCATTCTTTTTTGAACATTTACATCATTCAATACAACTTCAATCTGCATTTGATATTAATGAACATGGATTTTTAATATCATTATTTCTTAAACCAAAATCAACTCGATTAGNTAATTGCTGTTAGTATTTGATAAAGTTACTCTACTGAACATGATGAATATTGAAAGTTTTTTTTATAAATAGATTATACATACACAAGAGTACACAAATATAATAATCAATAGTTAGCTCTTTTTCCCTTCAGCCAAAAAAGCAGTAAACACTATAGCTTCATCGATACACTCAAATAACTTAGGATCGTTTTTCCTATGTACACGGATTGTGTTCTAGCCTAAAAGGTGTGTTTGGAGAAGAGCGAAAGAAGCTATGAACCTTGTTTTGGATCAAGACCCTGTAGCCGAAAATTCAGCTCGATACGATGTCTTCTCAATTTTTAGAGTGGGAAAGAAATGCAACACCACCTTCTCAACTTTTGACTTCTATTTGACGCTGAAAATGAATTTTGAGAATTGTTCACTTAGAACAAAATTTTATTTACTAGTCAAGGTCTGTCTACTATGAAAATTGCAAGTCGGTCAGACAAGTCATTGTTGAGATAGTTTGAAAATCTGGTGGAAGCGCCATTTGTTCTGGTAGTTCTACACACCATGATCCTCCGTTTGTTTTTACGATGCCGTGTCGTTGGAGCTCATTTGTATTTCGTTAGATACTATGGACATAGTCCTTCTTTAAGAAGACGATTTTCGCAGCGCTACGATTGCCCTAGTCGTGGTAGTGTAAGATGACTGTTTGATATTCTAGAAAAGCGGTGGACACTCGAATCATGATGTCTCTCGCTGTACCGAAGGACACTTTTTGAGGAGTCGTACTCTGATTAAAATCTATAGTACATCCTTGATTACTGATAAAAGTTTCAGAAGAATCCGTTCATGCGCTTCACAGATATGACTCGAGAAAATGCGTTAGTGCAACGGTAAATTTTTTTTTGCACTCCACTGTATGTACTTCAATTTTGATTCAATTAGTAACTGACTCCAGAATGTCTTTTATAGAGGCGTAGCTTGAACGTTTTCATTAGGAGAATAATCATGGAAAGAAATTTTCCATCACAAATTACAGTCGTTTTTTCGTAGAATGAATGTTATTCATTCTGGAAGCTCTTTCCTCTATTGTCACATGATATGGCTACACCACTAATCTCTTACAATACTCCGATGACAAAGACAATCCTACAGATCATGAGTCCACCATTTCAAATATATTCTAAAATTGTTATTCGTGTTCTGCTCTCATTCATCTTTCGTCTTTCTGTAGTTAGACTCATTCTTTTTTTGTAGTTTTCTTGGATCTTCGATGAATAATGACACTTACTATTAATTTATCGTTATAGTATTCTTATGATTTTCATGAGTTCTCTCTCTTCTAGTGCATACTAGTTCTGTCCATTACCCGTATCTATATGTACATTGTCTTATAGTTTCAAAAATTGATATTTCTTTATAGAATAAACCCGTTCTTAATGGATTAAAATAATGCTTGCGTTTTAGGCATTATTATTAAAATGAATCTTAATACTTTGATATTATTTGCATTAGAATTAGTTAATGCCAAGCGGTTACCATTAAATTAGCATTATCTCTTGGTTCTAATACATTTGTTACCTGGAACTGTACCTCTCAGTGATCATATTCGAAAGCTTACAATAACAGTACAAAGATTCTTTGACAGGAAGTTTCATTTCCAAAAACAGAACAAAAACGTTCGGGTTTTTGAAACTTGTGAGCTTAAAGTGTTTGAGACCTAATCATCGATCATCAATGTATTAGAATTAAAAATAAAACTAAATTAATGCTAACAGCTTTGGCATTAAATAATTCTAATACAAATAATATCAAAACAATAGATTTAAGTTTAATACTCATGGTAATTCTCTGTATGATACTTCTATCTGAAAGTAATCATTTTTTTTTGTTAAGTCAAACATTATTTGGAAAAAGACTCTATTTAACAAACCTATTTTTTGTTGAATATTTGTAATTTTCCATATAAGTGTGCCATTATGGGAAATATTCTTTTGATCATCAAGTTGTTGCTGAAGTGAAGTAAGACCTTCTTCAATTATTTGTTGACTGGTTATATGATCATTTATCGACGAATGAGTTTCTTTAATAGCGGTATTCAATCTGAATACGTCTTCGGACAAGGATTGTATTGAACGTTGATACTGAAATGATTCAGAGGTGAGACGTTGAGTATCATCATTTAACACATTAAGACCACTAATTACAATATCCATCATTTCAAATAATTGTTGAAGATTAACATGAGAAGACTCATCAAGTTCTCTATCAGTAGATTTTGTTGTAGAATAAGGTACTATTGATTCATCATCTTTATTATTTGTCAGATGTTGAATCTTTTCAGTGAGAAATTCAAGTAAAACATGTTGATGTTGTTGACTGAGAAAATGCTCTCGTATGTTTGTACGAAGAAACTAAAAATATTGTATCTTTGATGAGTAATAATGTTAAAATAAGAATTTCTTAAACACCTGTTCATTACAACCATATGATTTGAGGACACAATTGAGAGTAGCTTTCTCACAAATAGATAAATGCTGCGTAAGAGAATCGACTATATTGAACTCTTTACCACAAAATTGACAGAAAGGATTCAAATGAACTTTATCTAAATGTTCCTAAAAAGCAGAAAAACATAACAATAGATAATTGAAAAATTAAATAATGTTACTTGATAATCCTTAAATATTCCACTCCAATCACAAAGTGAGCAAATAATATTTAATTTTTCCATGTCAAGTTGACAACCTCTATCGAGAATTATCTTAAAATCAATGAAAACATATTAAACATACTTGTAAAGACAGGGAAAAGTCAGTTTATCTTACTCTATCTCGTAATGTCACTTCGTCGCATTTGCTGCATTTTACTATGGAGCTTCAAATAAGAAAAATTTTAGTTCAAATCAATTAGTAACTATAAAGAAAAAAAATTATAATTTTGTTTACCTTACTTCAACATTAACACATGATTGACAAAGACGATGCCCACAAATCAGTTGAACAGGATATCGTAATAAAAGAGTACAAACAAAACAAATATATGATGATAGAGAATCTTTGTTTTTTGCATCGAAGCCAACTAGTCTTTTAGGGCACTACAAAAAGAAAATTATTATTTCAACAAAGCTAAGTTTTAATTGCAAAACATAACTTACTAGTGAATGCGATGAACAATCTGATTTTGAGTTTGATCGTAGTCTTCTTGCATCATAATTCTAAGATACAAACAAATGAATTCATTCTATTGCATAGGTCATTACAACATCAGTTGATGAATAATGTTATTTACATATATGGAGAAATCTGTAGGATCGATACTATTTAACTGGAATAAGTCTGAATATTCGTTCTTCATTTTCAAGCTCATTATGAAGAGAGTGAAAACCTAAATAGAAAGGTGTCCGATGAATATTGACTAATCATAAAAAACATGTATGTGCAATAATGAATGTGTATTGTACTATGATAATGTTTCAAACATATATTTTACCTATTGTTTCAGAACAAATATCGATTCTTTGACTGGTTTTTGTGATTCAAGTTGATTATAAAAAATAATGCTTTTAAAGTCTATCAACTCTCATCGAGTAATATGAGACTTCTTCACAATGAATTCAAGTCATCATTTTTATATAAACGTAAATGCAACCTTTTCTTTTCTTTTATTTGCCCAGTATACGAGATGAAATAGTGCGGAAGAGTATTTTATTTTATTCGAAACAGATTGTTAAATATCTGCGCTGCATAAATTTCAATCGAAACTTGATGAAACTCTCTCTATAATATATAGCAATTAGGTAGTATGTACTATTTCGTCATAGACCTAGACTAAATCATACGAAAAATGAAATACGGTATGCAAAAAAAAGAACGGTTTTCGTTCCAGAAAACACTACACGTCATATAAACAGATTCATTATATTTGACTCTGCCATATGTATGAGAAAGACAGAATAATGAACAAAAGTACAGTCAATTTACTTTCCAACCGAACAGAAGTGAATTTTGCTTGGTTTGTACTTACTACAAGAGTTCGTTCGGTTTGATTTGAGGGCTTTTCAGTTCGAGTCAATTCAATTCAAAAATAAAACATTAAAAGTTCTCATTTTTAGTTTTCGATTCAAACAAAACAAAAACTCTTTCATACTATTTCACATCGTATCCTAGACAAATAAGATAAAAGAAAAGGTTGCATTTACATTTATTGAAAAAAAATTACTGATTAAGTTCATTGTGAAGAGGTTTCATATCATTCGAAAAGAGTTGATACATTTTAAAAGCATTTTTTTATTGAGCCATTTTGAATTGCATAAGCTAGGCAAATAGTGAAGATTGATTCTGAAACAATTGGCAAGATATATGTCTAAAACAATATCATAGGAAAATGCACATTTATTATTTCACATACATGTTTCTTATTATTCGTCGATAATGATCCGACCAATTCGTATTTCGTTTTCGTCTTCGATGCTTAACAGACTGTCTTCAAGTGAACCGTTATATGAGAATGAAAATCTAAGGCTGATTTGAGGAAAGTGCGATTAGTTGCATGATACTCTTAAGCTGTGAGTGTGACTGCAATTTAGAAGATGGTACAGACTCACATTCTCAAGTTCAACACACGTAACATATTTATATATATATATATGCAATTAGCGTACTTCCTTCGTATGACGTCAAAAGGAAGTAAGTCATTTCTTCTTTGGAAGCTTCCAACATATCTAATGTTTTAATAAAAAAATATTAGCTACTCTTGGATAAAACTAATCACACTTCGAAAAGTAATCAGCAGAACTATGCCATACTTTAGTGGAAGAAAAACAATACTACTGAATAGTAGTGTAATCAGAGAAAAGCTAGAGTAGACCCAGCTTATATTCATATATGTTGGAGTCTGTTGGAAATTTTGACGTATAGCGAATACTAATATGAGTCACTACCTTTGTGCAAAACGGTTTTTTCTAATCACGTCACTATTCTCCGTTTATTTATAGACTTCAACACGTAATAATGAAAAAATTCCGATAGTATTGTCATTACGTACAAACTTGATGAATAAGTAGCTTTTGGTATGCCCTCATCTGAGGAAAAAGAGAAAAAAATCAAGTAAATTGATTACTATCTGTGCATTGCAAGTTTAACAATGGAACGTTTTTTTTTTGTTGGTAAAGAACATTAGTCATGTTTGGATTAAATTAAAGCTCTCACAACCAAACTAACAAGTTTAGAATATAAGCTATCCAAGACGTGCATCGAACGAGATAATGGAATTTTTTATGAATTTAGAGTATATGAAAGATATTCAGAAGTCAAAATTTTAAGATTATTGATCTTTCTTTTTCCATGATAGGTTGATAGAGCTCGTGGAGTGTTCAGGTAGAGAATTCTAGGACATTTAAATATGTTGGAAATATCCATGTTTAGTATCCAGAATTTTCCCAACATGATATATTGCATTTTTTTCCCACTATATTATACTATGTTGTATTGGGGATTTTTCCAATCTTGTCTTATGTATATATGTATATGAGAGAATTGCTAGTCATTTGTACAATTAAGACAAAAAACTGGCTAAGCTTATATCTTGTAGAATTCTCAACCGAATTCAATAATTTTATCAGAATATACTCTTCACAGATGTGACTAGTTTGGCTGCTGAAATCAGCCGTCTTGTATCTACGTAAGATTGGCAAGAAAATGTGCTATTTGAGTTAGCCAAGTTGCTCTAATTTTAATTTTACTTGCTCAAAGTGTTGGTGATCGCAGATTTGATAAAATCGCTAAATGTCCCGTCACGTTTTCTTTTGACAGTAAAATCGATGTTTTTTCACCAAAACAGGTGGGAACCTAGATGTATCTTATATGAATGGAAAGCTCTTTGAAAGGCTCATAACGTGCAAAACCCTTGGCAAGCAACGAAGATGAGTTTACCCGTGTTAAAATAAGCTTTCTTACGTTCTTAATGCGTGAATCGAAGAAAAACCATATTTCTTAACAAGAAAATGACGGGACCGTGTTGAAAAGAAACAAATTATGGAATAAAAAATCATGTCATTTTTGGAAGATCAGACCTCGAACTAACTTCCTCTGCGCTTATCCCAATTTGCATGTTTTCCACAAAAAATCGAGGGTGTGGGTGTGGGCGTATCGGTGTGAATCAAGCATAAATTACGAGCCACACCCACACTCATCTTTCGCTACTTTTAAAGTAACAGTAAAGATTTAACTTTGTTTCGAAAATTTGTTCTTCGAAATTTTTCGTTCAGTGCTATCTGAAGAACCTAGTTGCCAAGGTGAAATATCGATATCATAGTAGCTTAAGTATCATTTTTGAAAAGTTTCCGTTGAGAGGAGGGAGTACAGGTCAGTTTTCGTCGACAAAAGTGGTTCGCTAGAAGATAAGGTAATTCATTGAGTTTTTTGTGCTGATTCTGAATATGACATTTGTTTTGAGTACAAATGAAACTATAATAGTATAAAACGCTCGATACGAGCCCAATTCCTGTAAGACTTTGCCAGCAAAGAGGAAAAACATCATTTCTCAACAACGGAACAATAGTCCTAAAGAAGCGATGCATATTTTTGTTGTCCCTATCAAGGCGATTTGTATGAGACAAAAAACGTAATTTGAAATCTTCTAAAAAAAATTAGATAGGTTTGCAAGATACCCTTGTGACAACTGCATATCGTACCCACTTGTCTCAACCTAATATAGATCATGTTATGATCGACCGGTTCGCAAATTGAGTTTCTATACTCAGTTTTGCACGCTGAATAAGAAAAAGAGGGATTTCAAAATTGTTAGAAAAGCATTAAAAAAGGCCCAGATTTCTGAAATCTAAGCCGAATTTTTATGAAATAGAGATGCTTTTGTAATTTGACTTTTTTTTCTCGTCCAAGGCTTCGAAAAAAGTTTATAAATACATTTTCTTATGCAATTTTGTGAGCTCTATCCAATCATATAAAAACCGAAGAAAAAACATTTTGCTCAATCTTTGCATTTTCGGTACCTTATATATGTATAGGGTGTCCGAAAAGTTCCTAGAGACAGAAAAATTTATATATATTCTCCATGTTTTAACCTAATGTGTTGATATGTTCATCGCTGATAGAGGAGTGTTCATTGCTTATATTCATAACAGAAACATTTACAAAAACTGTTCTGAAGCATCACAACTGACTTCACTAAAGAGGTATGCTCTCTCCTAGGTTATGATGAAACAATGTATCTATTTCCTACCCAAGAATAAGCAACACGCCGAATTTTTTTTATTACTTTCTACACGAGTTTCATTCAGTCTCAAATTTATTCCACAGATAGATATCTTGTTACTCTTTGTAAGCTGAAAGCTTCAACAATAAATAGAATGAACTTGTTGAGAAAACTGTAATACTGTTTTTTCGTATTTCGTGAAGGGTTATTCATCTATGTTGAAGTTAGTTTTCATACTTCAAAACAGTTTTCACCGATGTTTCTCCTATGAATATGAGTAATGCACAGTTCTCTATTGGCGATGAAAATATCAACCCATTAGACTAAAACATGGAGGAGATATATAAATTTTTCTATCTCTCGTGACTTTCCGGACACCCTATATATATGTATGTGTATATGTTTTTCATAGGTCAACAATGATGAAAAATAATTACTATTGGTGATTAGTAACTATGTTTTCGTAAAACTACTGTTAATGAGTGAGAAGATGACACTATGATATTAGTTATGATTAACGTCAAGTTACTCAAATGATATTCATCTGCTCTTTGTTGAAAATGTCAAACAATAAAATTGAAAACGTTTCTTCATCTTTCCTAACATCCTCATCAATTTTTGAAACTTATTAGTGTACTTCTCAAATATGCCTAATACTAATCGTATGATAGTTATACAATTACCACTATAGAGAAGAAAACTTTTATTTAAATAGAAGAATTTAATCGAGACTCCTGAAATGAAACAGTTCTTGGTTAGCTACCATATATTATCTTTAAGAAGAAAAATCCATATACATAAATTCCGATTTTATCAGGCTAATATTCCTGTATGAAATTCATAAGATTTATATGGCCATTACTCGATATATCTTGAACATTCAATAACAATATCCTGATAAAAATATCAAAGCTATTTAGTAATTTCTTTCTTATTACTAAAATTGTAGCCTTCAAATAACAATTAGATCTTGTAGGATTACTCTGAAAAGTAATTTCAATTTTGAAAATGGTAATTTGACAAGTCGTTTCAATTATCAAAAATGTTGGCTGGAATAAGAAATTGAAAATACACATATTCAATAAATAGTACGTTATTCCTCATGAAGTTGTGCCAATAATTCAGTAGTGTGGTCATGGTAACTAGTTAAAGATAAAATATGAATGCTCTAATTATATGACATAATACACGTTGTAAAAACTATATATTTATGTATATTCATATTCAACAAAAACAATTAAGTGTGAAAAATCCTTTTCAATCACTAAGAAAACACTCGTGATTGTGATAACAGAAACCGAACGACGACACAAAGCTGGAAAGAAGAAAGGCATGGGACAATTTTCATTGAAAAAAATAACTGTAGAAAATGTTTGTGAATGACACACTGAATTGTTGGCTGAACTTTATAATTTTTCTCAGCCCATGTCGTCTCTTTTTCAATAGTAACTATAGCACCATGACCCGTCATTGCGAAAAATTGTGACATAGTTACACGTGGTTACGATGAAAACATTACAGCTGCACATAAATACGATTTTTTCCATAACTACACGTAACTGAGTCGCAATTTTTTCGCAGTTATGGATCACCGTGCGATCATGATTCTGTTGTAATTACATTACAATTCGATCGTAATCAAAAGCATGGGAAGATGCATTTGACTTTTGAACAAAAGTTAAGTATTAGATGCAAGAAATAGGCCTCTGTAATTATGATTAAAGAAATGAAAATAGAATTTTCACTGTCGTAAGATTGAGTTTTGATATTTTCGACAGTAATTCAACAGCATTACTTGATCCGTTTATTATTCTGGTCAACAAACGAATAAATGTGATGCATGTGATCAAAATATTAGTATATATTGTTTCTAAAAATTAAGAAATTACTTTTCATTAAAGATAGAAGGTGTTGGAAAAGAAGTTGCACAAATCGAGTTTACATGTCTTTGACAAAAAAGTTAATACGGATCTTTGATGAATGCTCTTAAGCTAGAAAAAAGTATAGTTAAACTGAAGTCGATATATGCGCGTGATTCCCAACGACACTTGCTCCCCGAACAGTTGAGGGTGCAGTGGCGCAAGTCTGAGTGAGTGTGATGGGGTAGATGAGAATGAGGATGTAGATGTGGGTGAGGAAAGACAGAGAGTGAGTTTCGGTTTTGATTTGGGCTTGATCCGAGCCTCGAGAGCAAATGTCGCTGGGGAGCAACTGTCGCGGGAGCATCTTTCATGGAATCTAAATTTGGATGGGTGATAATAGAGATACCGTGTGGGTGTAGTTCTAACATCGAGCTAAGAGATAACGAACATCCACGCCTATACACGACCACACCAACACCCTAAATCAAGGCAGATTAAATCCGTTCCTCCTTCCATCAAATAATGAACTTCGGCATAAACATACAATAAACACGGTCGCTAAAGTTATTTTGATTTTCGGCTTTGAATTAATGTTTTCACAAGGACGGTTCAAGAAAGTTGATTGGAAATGAATTTTAGTAATATCAGTTATCTGTTAGCAAAGAAAAATATCTCCTCAGAATATATTGAGTTTCATGTCATTAAGTGCTAATTGACTTTTCGTTCAAATATGTGTATATCCGTTGATTATTTCAGCAAATAGCTTGGATCCAATAAAATATCAGTTTCTTGATGTGACTATATTTCCGCATAACCACCATAATATGTTATTCTTAGTATGAATCTATTTGCATCTGAAAGAAACAATCATGCATATATTGGGAGAAGGCATCACTTTTGATTATAGTAAGGACGTGTAGTTGCGCCATCTATCAGACTAGGTTTTTTCCTTTTTTTTTTTAAAACTAAAGTAATTTATAAAAATCTATTCACAAAGGAAATAACTATCATAATCTAGGCATGTAATTATGTGAAGAGAAGAAAAATTTATTAACACTCACGAAGAATTTCTTGCTAGTTTTTTGTTGGATTTAAAAAAGTGACTAATAATGATAGAGGTCTTTGTCTTTTTTCTATGCATGTGACCGTTGGATTTTTTGTAAATGAAGTAAATTTGTGTTCTTTTTTATTAAATAGAATATCATGGAGCCTGACTTCGAACGTCGTCTCATGCGATCAATGTCAGGTTGTTCATCCCTTTCTTCATCACCATTTTCATCTCCAGTATCATCTCCATCACCGATCAAACACAGTGATCGTTTCATTCCACTTCGATGTTTATCACAACCATCTGCATATTTTATTGATCAAGAACAAGCACATAAAGGACCATTGATAGATAAAAAATCTTCTCGTGATCCATCAACAACTACAAATACAGGCACAAATTCTTCTTCAACAAATGGAACAACAATAGCTGCTGATAGAACGAAAGATATATTAACTTATCAAGCTTTATTACAAAATGAAATGTTTGGTACACAAATTGATAGTCTATATGATGAACAACATATGAATAGTGTTTATTCAAATAGTAACAGTAATCATCATCATCTAACAGGAACTACAAATCAACCTGGAACTAACGATTCACCTATTAATGGAGGAATGAGTACTCAAGGAGGAACAGCAACAGTAAATGTACCATCTGTCGGAGGAATAATTCATACAACATCAATATCAGGAACTAATGTAAATAGAAATATTTTATCTAAAAAGAAATTACAATATAGTGTAGTCTTTGCAAGAATGTCAAAAATTATTTTTTGAATTGATTTGAATTTTTTTATTGACAGAGAAAATAGTTGTTTATTTAGTTAATTAACTTTGACTGTAGAATTTTTACTAAATCGATATATCATTTGAAAAATTATTTTCAACTCTTGTCAATTTCAGACTAGACATGAATGAGATGAGTCATTATTTGTTCTGCTTCTCGATTAAATACAAATTTTGTTTATAGAAAGGTCAATAAGATCGAAATGCCCTATTGTGACTCATTTATTCTTTGATATTCTCTTTGAATGCTCACTCAAAAGGAGAAAGAGATCCATCTTTTCGGCTATCTCTATTGGTATAGAATATTGACAGAAGATAGTTTTGTAAGGCAAATGTTTTTCCTGCATTCAATAAAGTTCAGGAATGATCACTTATCTTAATCATCATCACAATACAGTACTGTACAGAAGATCAGTCTAACGTAGAGTTGTTCCCATTCAATAACGTGAATTTTTCATAAATACTTACTATTAACATACAGATTATCTTCAGAAAATATATTACGAAGAGAAATCGAAATAGTAAATGTATATTACAAGACAGTAGATGCATTGTCGGAATGGAAGTACTTAGTCTGAGAAACACCAAGATAGACAAGTAGAAAGTTTCTTCAATAATTGAAAATTTTCTTTTATTGCTCAACAAATGAATAAGATCTTTTTTTATTATTTTATAGTATCTCTTCGACATTTTCTTACCTATTTCCTAGTATCTTGAAATTTTCGTTTACCCTTTTAAATAAAAATAAAATAAAGACAAAATGATAAAATATTATTTTTAATATTTTTTTTTCTAAAGATATTCATGTTATATATTAAAATTTGTTTGAAATAAATTTCAGGGTATTCTTTCTCAATCATCTCAACAACGTTTACCATATACAAATACAAATTCAAATTTATTACGTACACGTGATCCAAATACAATATTTCGTTATTCTGCTCGTCGTAATACAGATGATTTACATTATTCTCCTTATTCTCTATCACCTTTATCACCAGCATCTATTCGTCTTTTACGTTCACCACGCAAACAATTACGAAAAATTCCTAAAACACCATTTAAAGTTCTTGATGCACCGGAACTTCAAGATGATTTTTATTTAAATTTAGTTGATTGGTCATCAACAAATATTTTAGCTGTTGGACTAAATGCATCTGTTTATTTATGGAATGCAAATACAAGTAATGTAACACGATTATGTGATTTACAAACTGAATCAGATACAGTAACAAGTGTCGCTTGGAGTGATCGAGGACAATATGTTGCTGTTGGTACTCATAAAGGTAATTAATAGTTTTTAAAAAAATTCATTGTAAAAACAATATTTTTAGGTATCGTTCAAATCTGGGATGCAACAACAAATCGTAAAACAGTTTCATTTCCGCGTCATACAGCACGTGTTGGTGCATTAGCTTGGAATGATTATTGTATATATTCAGGTTCACGTGATCGATTTATATTACAAAATGATACACGTTCAAGTAAACAAGAACGTAAATTAGCTGGACATAGACAAGAAGTATGTGGATTAAAATGGTCACCTGATAGACAATTGTTAGCAAGTGGTGGAAATGATAATCGTTTATTAGTATGGAATCAATCATGTATGAATCCAATACAAATTTATACTGATCATACAGCAGCTGTTAAAGCTATTGCATGGAGTCCACATCAACAAGGTCTTTTAGCAAGTGGTGGTGGAACAGCTGATCGTTATATTCGATTTTGGAATACATTAACTGCACAAAGTTTACAATGTATTGACACTGGATCTCAAGTAAAATATATTAAACAAAGTTTTCTTTTATATATAATTATATATTTAATTTTAGGTATGTAATTTAGCTTGGTCAAAACATTCGAATGAACTTGTATCAACGGTAAATAAATATTTAAGGGAGTAATCATGACACAATTGAGTATACGAAGTACTTGATAACAATTTTTTTTTCTCTTTCAATGCATTAATATTTGAAGTCACTAAACCCAAAATGTTAACATCCAATATCGTTTCTTTCAAAAATTAGTCAATACTGACTTTTTATCACTATCATATACTTACGAGAAACAACAGGAAAAATATATGGTAAAAGTTGTACTTGTTTTTTTGTCTCTGACAAATCATTCAAATTTTCTTTAAAGTTATATTAAAAAAGAGACTTAAAAACTGAACTATGCCAATATAATACAGTTTTTACCGATTGAAGTTTTATAAGGCTAATATGAATGAAAAATGACTGTTTCGATGAGTCTAAAATGTCAATTTAATAATAATCTATTGTCTGTCGGAATTCAAAATTCCAGAGTTCCAAGCTGAATTTCCATACATGTTATACAATTTTTTATTCTCGATAAAATCGTAAAAAAAAACATATTCAAAAATAAATGTTACCTTCAGACCGAAACGGGGTTCTTGTTTTTCTTCCATAATGATTTTTCAATAGAAAACAAAACATTTTTAGTGCTATTCGTTACCATCACACAACCTTAAAGCAAAATAAATTAGACATTCTGAAAATCAACATCAAACGCTATATTGAGTCAAATACATTTTAGAAAAACTGACCATGGGCTAAATTTTGAATAAAATACAGAAGTATATGATATTGTAAAAAAGTCGATGTTGACTAGTTTTCAAAAGAAAGGGTATCAGTCGATAAAATGTATCAAGTACTTTGTATATTCAATATTGTCATGATTCCTCGTTGTTTTTATTTATTTTATTTTATGTGACAATATCAATTTTAGCATGGTTATTCACAAAATCAAATTGTTGTTTGGAAATATCCATCAATGTTACAATTAGCTCGTTTAACAGGGCATACATTTCGTGTATTATATCTAGCTGTATCACCAGATGGTGAATCAATTGTAACAGGTGCTGGAGATGAAACACTTAGATTTTGGAATGTATTTACAAAATGTCGTGCCAATAAAGAATCCGACAGTGTACTTAATTTATTTAATAAAATACGATAATGATCAGTGTTTTTTAGTTTTCTTTTTTGTTTTCATATATATGTGTGTCAGTACTATCAGTTTCACAACAGTCGTATCTTTTCACTATTTATTTATTGTTCTTTGTTGTCTTGTAGTCTTTTGTCTTTTTTTTTTCTTCATTTTATTTGTGTTTTCTTCTCTTTTTTTTTTTGAACGTTTTCTTTCGTTTCTTTTTTGTTTCTTTGTTTCATCATGTCATTGATATGTAATACTTTGGTTTATGAAGACACTGAGAGCGTTCTTGTTTTTTGGTTCTAATATTCATTTCTGTGCTTATATATGAATGTAAATCAAATTAGGAAAAAAAAAGAACGACTCAAAAATGTTATTATATATATATTATTTCATTTTTATTCAATCTTTAAATTGAATCAAAACTGACTAGGCCTAATTACAAACGCAGAAAGATAAATTTTTGAAAAAAAATGAATTTTTCATCAATTCGATCGCTGTAAAAAAAATACAGTTCATCTTATAAGAAATATGTAGCGTCTGTATTTAATTAACGTGGCCATATCGTGAAAAAAATGAAAGTGACGTTTTCTTGCGGTTTGAATAATGTCTAATATACTTTTGGCTAATGACTGACTTTTTAAATTAACAATAATTATTGTAGCTTTTTTAAGATTTGGTTAATCCCAGACCCAAAAATGGCTGTTTCTGTCATCTTATGGAAAAATAGAAAAATCTACGGCATAAATTGTGCAGATTCTTAAAGTAGAGTTCTTGTTCTATTATTCTATATAAATAAATTTGTTCTAACAGTTTTCCTGTTTGAAAAAGTATACATGATTTCTCAACTAAGAGTTTTCGAAGAAGACGCGTTCAGTGTTGCCAATGTGCATCCTTTAGTACAGTTCTAAAATCGATGAAACTTTTATAGAATGTGCTTCTCTATCTAAAACGTCTATTCAGTTAACATAAAGATGCACAAATACTTCTAGATTGAGATATAGGTTTTCGTGTTTCTCTGTTTCAGATATACTCTAAGAAAAAGATAAGGACACATTTGAAATCAGCACAGAAAATTGAATTGAATGTTGTGACATTTAATAGTTTTTAAAATAAAAGTTTTTCTGACAAAAGTTTAAGGTAAGGGTTCCGCGACGCATTTTACATTGCAAAATGTTTTTTTACGAAAAACAAACCATGCTAACATGCTCTATAGAAATGGACCACTGTGAGAACTAGTAGGTGTCGAGAAAACCCACATCCTGACACTGGCAAACTCAAAAATATTTTGTTTACTCTAATAGATTATGATAGTTGCTACTTTATTTATATACTGATAAGAATGATTTGTTGTGTAGTTTATTTTCCGTGTCTAAATTGAAAATATGAATGAAAGATATAATCACTTCCATATTAAGGTAAAATGATGTTGTTGAACTACGATAATCAACACGTTTTATAATTAGTTTGAGGTTGAATTTCGAAAAGAAAAGAATGATAAGAAACTCAAATGAATCATTTCAAATCAATGCAAAACTATCATCTTATAATTATCTGAATGATATCAAAATTTCCATAAAAAGTTGTTTTGATGTAATATCATAAGTTATGTCATGATTATTGCGTTCATATCAAGTTACATTTGAAGAACTCTCTTTCAATTAGACTGCAATATAAAAGAATAACAATGATAGATCATCAACAATGGGTGTTGATTCGTAACCCAATTCTTATCCAATTCTGTTTTATAAAATTACAATCGACACGCCAATTTATTCTGTTCTGAATATTGTTATCATTAGCTTATTTGTCCTTTACGGGCTACATTATCATCGAATGTTTTAAGTTAATTTCAATTGTTGGAGTATTATTACAAGTTTTAAATTTTTACTTGTCGAAATCCTTTCAAATGTTCAAAGATATTCTCTTTTAACATTTTTTTTTTTGAATTTTTTTGATAGATAAAAGTATCAATTTTAAACTATTTCACTAAACTGAAGTTATGCAAAAGTAAGACACATTACAGAACTTTCTTCATACCCATTACTCGAACTAAATATTAGAACATTAAATTTCGAGTATTATATGTATACTGATGCAATATTACAGGTTTGGTTTCTACAAATAGAACTTTTTTTCACTTGCATCTGTTCACCAATCGGCCATGAAATGTGAATGTACATTATAGGTCTCTTCTGAACATTGTGTTCAAACTACTACTTTCATATAATTTGATCGGTTTCATTTAGTAGAAACATGCTTTGTTTCGTTGCCATTGTGAAACTTTGATTGTTTTACATTCATGCACAACCAATGCAATAATAAACTTCTTTCATTCCTTCTTAATGACGCATAATACACATCAGTTTTGAAAGAATGACGCATTTTGAGTATATAATAACTCACTGGTGCTCCTTGTTACATTTTTCATTGTGTATTATCCAGTCTTTTTTCTTCAATGCTTTTATAAAAACAAAGTGTCGTCTGATTGTTTTATGACGCCAATACTTCTCTCCTTTTCATGCTGTATGATTCAGGTGAATTACACGACTAAAACAGCTAACAAGAAAGAAGAATTGTTTACCTTGGAAAAGACCAAGTGTGGTAATAGGATGATGCAGTATATAAACGAGATTTCTGATTTGCGTGTAATAATATAAAGCAAATATCGTATACAAAATAAGAACACATTTTAACACTTAAAAACGCGTTTCTCTATAGTTTTTTAACTGAAGCAAACTTTACAGTCACAGAATCTTAGATTTCAACGGTACTTGGTAATAGAAGAAATATGAGCGTAAGTAAATTCTATCTTGCTTGTCGAAACGGAGACATGGATACAGTCAAAATTTTACTGTCTTCACTTACTTTACATGACATCAATCGTATGGAGCCCAACGGTAGCACAGCTTTGCATGCAGCTTCTTACTATGGCCACTTCAATGTTGTTAAACTATTATTGGAAGCAGGAGCTGTTCGTAGTATTACTAATATTTACAATATGACGCCTGCTGATGAGGCGGCAACGTCGGAAATCAAATTATTGTTTCGTCGGCAACCTACAGAAGCTCAAGCTCGTTTTGTCACTGCTGATCATAGCGTTGAGTGGCAAAAACATGCAATGGGACGTGCAGTGAAAAAAGCTGCACATAATCTAGCATATTGCAAGCCATTCGAAAATATGAATACCGCGTATGAAAGAATAACACAAGCCATAGAGTTGCGTGACTCTCAAGATATGAGTCAAATAAAGTATTTTTTGGATAAGGCTCGTGAAACAAATGATGCCTCATACTTACTCCGAGCATACACGGCTGAAACTAACTTCTACCGTCGGCTTAATGTACGTAGTGCACAATTAAACGCTACGCGTGGGCATCCGGATCCCAACTTATATTTAAAAGAATGGTGTCTCGCATATAATGCCCAATTACTAAAGGATCCTACATTTGAGAAATTTCATTGGACGGGAAAGACTTATCGGGGTATGGTAATAGCTTTAGAAGAATATCGACTTTACAATCGTGTCGGTAATGGTGTTGTTAATCATGCATTTCTATCGACATCAAAAGTTCGAGACGTTGCCCTGACCTTTATTCCTCCGTCGTCGCCTGGCAAGTATTCCGTTATCTGTACGTATACGATAAACCAAGGCTGGAGCGCTCTCGATCTCGAGACAATTTCCGAATATCCGGAAGAACAAGAAGTGCTTATCATTCCCAATATGCATTTTCGCATTAAAAAAGTTACCGAAAGAAGTCCTACCGAAAGATGTCCCATCGAAATCGAATTGGAACAAGAAGATATGCAAGAAGCTATAAAAGAAATGGGATATAGCGGATTTACCGGCGACTTAAAAAAGGATTATTGATTATGTCTTCTATCACTCATCACAAATCATTTTGGACTTTACTACCGCTATCTCATGCATTAGCTATAGTTTTTTTTGTTAGTAAGAATAAAATGTGTATTACTTTCCACATTCAGTTGTACTGTATAAATTTAGACCGAGATCGATCAACAATACATTCATTTCAGTTAGTTGAGTAGCAGGCTAGGAATAGATTACTTTACTATGACATGTATCAAAGTTCTTGAAGACTTCATCAAGAAGCTTTAAAATTCACAACGAAAATATAGCCATTTAATGAGCGAAACGCTCCAAATCTTGAAATTTAGCAGGCGTATTCAATAATAAGGAAGAGCTAACATAACAGATGGTTTCAACATACTTAGGAGGTCTTATCCAATACTATTTGAACATAAATCTTGTACTACAAATGCCAATGATTAATTTTCGTTTCAGATTCGCCTAAAACAACTACTAGAACGAATCTTTCATTCAATTTTTCGACTAAAATCAGCTCTAACGAAATGACCGATTTCCACAATTTTCCTCTTAATATTTGAAACGCTAGTTGTATAATTTCTGTCAACTACTTGAATATTAGTTTCTCTTGTACGGATCTCTATATTCAATCCATTAGCGACTAGAAGTCTTTCTTGAAACATAAGTCAATATCGAATTGTCTGAGGATGCGGGCGCGTGAACAAAAAAAACACAGCAACAATCTACACCCTGCATTCACAAGGAATAAAACTAGTATGCAATGAAAGTAATATCAATAAGTTCCGGTGATGTTATTATCATTTTTGAAAAATCTTAGAGGGTGACAATCTATGAAACGCTAGATATTTGTCTTACTTGTACCATGATTCAGTAGTGTAGAACTCGTTAATTCGTACAACTATTCGAATATCCAACTATTCAGCTATCAGACCCCCACCCTACCACCCAGATTGAACGAGACGTCCCACTTCTTCTGCCCACCCGCATAAAAGATTTTGAAAAGTTGAATAGTTATAACAACTATTCGAGTTTTATATGTATGGAAATAATCATCGAATTCTATTGCGTATGGTAATGCTCATTTTGTACTTTTTCTATTGTTTATGATAATGTTGTTCGAATGACTTTTATTATTTTTCTATGTCTTCTCTTTCTGGATGGACTTTTCGCATTTTTTTATTATGTTCTATTGCATGTCTTTCGGTTTAACTAAACATCGATTGATATCTATATAGTAAAAATAGTAAAAGAAAAAATTTTTTACAATCAATCAAATTGATCTTAAATTCAAACAAAAAATATAAACGAAATTTGAAATTACTAATTGACAAACAATCATTTGATGTTATAATATACTTTTTATCTTCATGAGTTATTTTCGAAGAAAGCAGCGTATTATTTCATAAGTTAAATGAAGATTTTTTTTACATAAGTATATATCGTGATAGAGTTTGTTCTAATCAATTTCGTTTCATGATGTTGAAACAGCCTTTTAAGTTAAAGCAGGACGCCATATTGTGGTTGAAACAAGTTTGTACAAGACATCATTTCGATCACTTATAGCTGCCATGATTAACATCGAAATATTTTTTCAATAACACTCTAACAATAATTTAGTCTTATAGCATGATAACCTTATTGACGAAAGAGTGCATCGAGACATGGTGATAGAGTATCTTGCAGAATCACATGAAGACCATCTCTACTCGGTAGCGAACTCGAATAAATGTTGTATTGTACTCCATAGAATGGTAAGTTCTATTTCATTGCACGAAGATTTGTCTTGATAGCGATCGACAGAAAATGAAAACTTATTTTATCTGACGTTGACGTCCGTTATACTTGAGATAATAAATCGTGGAAAAGAATCATGTAAAAATGAATCTTGTTTTTTTAGTGCTACTCACCTGTTAATATAGAATATGTTGCATTGTATAAGAAGAATTCAAGAGGAAATATAGTGATATTAAATCCTTCCGAACCTATTTATGAATACATAAAAAATTCATCTTTTACTTAAACTGACATACCTATTGCTATGTATAATTAAATGGAAGTATTGTTGTTTCCTGAAAAAGAAATACAAAAGCAATTGTATTCGACTAATCTCTCAAAGCATAAAGTTACACCAGCTCAACTACGTGTTAAATTTTTACTTTAGTACAACGATAAAGCAACAATGAATTAATCAATGAAAACTATATCATCATATCATATATATCCATAAATGCAATGCAAAAGAAAGTTAACTTACTTGTTCATGCAGTGTTTTCTGGAGAAGAAATAAAATTTCTAGAGCAGCATCAGATCAATTTCCTGATGATCCTTGGTCAATTGGCCAAGATCAAGAACATCAGAAAAACCATTATAGGTCATGAATAGACGTGAGATAGAGATGTCAACTTTGCGTAGGTCGAACGAGGACAATATTTTTCTAAGGGACGATTATCTTAATACAAAAAAAATCGAATGAAGAATGTGTTTAGAATATTCTTTGTCAAAGTATCTATCGAGATTTAATCTAATTCATCAATCGTCAAACGAACTAAATTTGATCGACTTCTATAACTTCCAATGTCATTTTCTAAAAGATAAAAAACTGCAGATCTCTATCTTCTCTTTTGTGAAAGCTATTTGAAAAAAACACATGGTAATTACATTATTGGACAGATGGTAAGTAGTTTTGCATAAAATGATGAAGGTGTTCGTGAAAAGAATTATTCAAACTCATTGATATTACATTCAAATACTTAACATTTAAGGAGGCTAACTGTCGAAAAAAATTTGGAAGTGGTAAGTCTGATCAATTTTTATTAGCATATCGTATAGAAAAAGAATTTAAAACGAGTGTTTCGTAAATGAGGTAAGTAGTTAAGAATCATGCAAATTTGATCGAAATTAATCAATGCGTCAATTATCAAATATTCAGTTGTATATTCATCAGAACAAACGATTCCTTCTATTCAACTCGGGTTATATGATGAGTGGATTGTATGAATATTAATGATAGGAATATTATTGTTATTCTAATCAATGAAATAACATGACTAAGATTGAACAAGTGAGAAGGGTGGGTGTGGGTGTGGGTGTGGTGGTGTGGGTGTGAGTGTGGGTGTGGTGGTGTGGGTGTGGTGGTGTGGGTGTGAGTGTGGGTGTAGACCAAGAGAGATGAGGACCTCCACACCTACGACGCCCACACCCACACCTACCCCACCCACCCCACCCACACCCACACCCTCAGGTTGGGAGCACGTGGGGTACTGCGCCCTCTGATTTTGGAAATTTTGTTTGTTTTCAATAGCAAAACAGAAAAAAAAGCTTTTCTAAGGAGATTTAACCGTTGAATTGATGTAAGTGAACATATTGCGCAGCCTGATTTTCAGATTCGAGATGCGGAAATTTGTGCTTTCCCCCTCCGCTTTGTAGACGTTGGTGCGCCTTTGGTTCGAGGTTTTTGTATATTTAGTTTCAATTAAAAGTAAAATTCGATATTAAAACCATTGAAAGTCATTAAAATCACTACAGGAAGATGTTGATTGATCCCCATTTATCCATATTTTGTAGGGAAAAACTAATCGTTTTTGGCTGACAGCGACACAAACAATCGAAACTGCGAGAAAGCTACGTGGGTTTCTTTGAAAGAAAGAAAATTATTTTGTGAATCTGCACAAACAGAACATTTGCTATTATCAGTGATTGTTATGTCCGTGTTACTTATTAAGCCCCCCTCCCCTTTGAAATATGGACTTAGCTCTGCTGACTATTTTCTAGTTGAACTTGTATTACCTATCATTCACCTATTGTTATATTATATTTCCGATGACAAATATTAGGAAAAGAGCCACAACAAAATACCGGAATTATATAAGATCCAGAATACTACTATTTCTTCTTTGTATAGCTGATACCTTGATAAACTCATAAGAATTTACTAGAAATGTTAATGAATTCCAATTTTTAGAATTCTGCTATATCCATCTTGGAAAGAATGCTGTGACAACGGTTCTTTCTTCCATACTTGTTTGTCATTTTTACAGCGAAAACGGTCATAAATAAGCCTGTACGTTTTCGTATGGACTTCAAAGAACATCTTTTAACCATGATCGTTCTTCTTTCGTCCTGCCGATATTGTACGTCTGCCACTGAGTGTTTTATCTTCTCTCGATACTTTCAAAGTATATCTCATTCGTATATGAGATAATACTGACGTGTAGAACTTGTTAAAATCAATAAAACTGATTTTTTTCGCGAACTGGTGATATTGTAGATCATGTCAGCTATATGCTAAAGCTCGAGCTTCTAGATGCACAAAGTCTATTAGAATGTTTGGAACATGTGTTTTTGAGGCACAAGATCTCCACGATTGATCCAAAAGTAAAAGAGAGCACCGTTACTTATTCAGCAGAGTCCGTTCCATGTCGAGCTACAGATGGGACGACGTTTGATCAAGAAGATTAGTCTGCTTGTTTTCTAATGGTGTTTGACTGTTCCTTGAACTTTCGTGGATAGGGTTGATTTTCACGATTTCTCTTAGAAACAGAAACTAGTTTACAATATATCAGACAGGTATAAATGTCACGTGCTAATTCTGATTTTCTGTTTCGATATATTCATAAGAGAATCCGTTACTTTCGATTGGGCGTATATCAGTTATCTATGGCAGTCAATCTTACGCAGGAAACAGTAGATTTTCTCAGCTCTTTGTCATGCTCACTTCATATAATATTTCGAACCGTTCAATGATTAGACATAGATTTTTCTACCAATTAATTGTATTATGACTTGATTATCTGCATAAATATGAATGCGAGTGTATAGACCTTTGCGTTCGGTTGCTTATAGTTTTCTCCTATTAGATGTGAAAGAATCTAACGTTTAACGTGTATTACACTAGGTTACATATAATTTCGACATTTTCTAAATATCTTAAAAATAGAATATACGAAAGGCTTTTGTTCACTACGATTAAAATAAAGCAAAGAATGACGAAGAGGTAGGGGTGTTAATTTACCTTTACTTTGCAAAACAAAGAAAAGAAAGAAAAAAGAAAACCTGTCTTCATTCCATTTATGATCTTTGTAGATCGATAGAGTAAAACGTGCTGATCACAAATATCGTATTTATTGTTAAAATTACTTGGATAATGAGAGAAATCTAGGGCTTTTTTGAAAGGCCTAAAACTTAGTTTTTGACCTAAAAGATCATTGATACCCGTTTAGGATCCATTCAAAATAGTCTCATTGAAAAGAGTTCATTGAATTATCTTTGCGGTATAAAAGTTTCGTTGATTCATTCATGTAAACTATATTTTCGTAAGACTGAAAAAGTATTGATTACGATCATCGGAACCCTGGGGATCATATTCCGACATTATCGATAGAAAGGAATTATCATCTTCGAAAGGTTTTCATAGATTCTGATGTACAAAAACACTCTGCATCGAAGGAATCTATTTTCAATGGATCCTAAACGGGTATCAATGATCTTTTAGGCAAAATCTGAGTTTTTGGTCTTTCAAAAAAGCCCTAGATTTCTCTCATTATCCAAGTAATTTTAACAATAAATACGATATTTGTGATCAGCACGTTTTACTCTATCGATCTACAAAGATCATATATAATGCACTGCTCTATGTGTAATCGATACAAACTGGATGATAGAGTAATAAAGTAAACATCATCATACATCGAACGTAGCGATAAAGCTACTCCACCAGTTTGTCATTGTGATCACAATTAAACAAATGCTGCAGCAGTAACGAAACAGCTTATCATCATTCATTTTTCGTTACATAGATGACGAATACTTTTATCCCAAATTGATGACGTTTAGTTGGTATATACTGTTTGAACGCCAGACGGCTCTTCCAAAGAATGAGTAATTCGTCTATTATTAAGTTTTTGTATGGAATAACAAGTGATCTGAATTTCTTCTGTAGATCATTTATCACTGATTTGATTTTATATAATCTGTTGTCGTCTACTTGATTTGACTTATCATTGATATGCAAGTACTTCAAGAGCATAAGAAATCTATGTCTAGAAAATAGTTGTCCAAACATACGTGTGATAACCATTGGATCTGTTGACCTGTAGTCGAGGATCTTATTCTTTCTAGTTACACACATGAGCATAGCTGTAGCTAGAACAGTGTACATTTCAGAGCGATTTGTCTGTGCCCACTTTACTTGATGCGAAGCTGTTTTATGTGTTACATTGTTGATAAAAATGTCCTGATACTTGTTCGTTTCTTTAACAATTAACTTAATCATTTTTACATCAAACAATAATTCGAAAAAATCAAGAGGTGTGTTATCTTTTATAGCGTGTATGTTCGATGAAACATCAGAATTTTGTTCGTCGAAATGGAAGAGATGCGGCTTGAAAGCGGTTTTGCTCCAGTTTTGATCAGTAGATTGTTCTTTCGATGGTGCTACTTTATCATCCGATTCACCACTATCTATATCTGATGAACTAACTTCATCAATTTCCATATCAGAATCATCTTCAGATTCGCTATCCATTTGAATTTCATGTAGATCATTAGTTGTACAGGTTGCCATATTCAGCAAAAAGTTTTACGTAATAGATATGAATAATAAAATGTTTATGTGGAGAAGCGTGTAGAATAATAAGAATTTACTTCGCTTGCGTGAGAATATATATCCAAATATATAGGTTGTTGTGTACTCAAAAAGTGAGTACACTCTAGAATCGGTCAGTGTGTCCGTCCGGCCGGCCGTTAACACGATAACTTTTGAAAGGAGAGTCCAATCGCGATGAAATTTTCTAAACAGTTCAGTCTTAACAATGTCTCGGTCGAGTNTTGGTTCTGGAGAAGAATTTTAATATCTTTTGTTGTATAAGATCGTGTACTGTCGTTGTGTAGCTTTATGGTGTGTAAGCCAGACTTTGATATTTCTTCTCTAATATTGTTAAACAAAGTTTTCAGGACATTGTCTTTGTAGTAAATAACAGATATTGTGTTACTGGATTTAAACATGTGTCCAAACTCCGTTCCTGTTGTTCCTTAGGAGACGACAAACATATTCTTTTGCTCGAATTGACATCAACTGACCACTACTGTTGTTGAGCTTGAGTCTTCAGAACTTCATGCTATATTATACTGTTTCGAATTAATGCGACGATGATAAATCCATACTTTTTTCTCTCAAATAGTATCACATAGATGTCAATGATCTATTTCCAATTTGGCAAAGATTTGGTTGACATATGTTAATCGTGACTGCTTGCATTTTTATGTTAGCTAACATAATATTCCTCTTGCGCACAACTTTTTTAATTTCAGTTCATCATGAATAATTCTGCTAATAGAGTTATAAGGTAGGCCAACTTCAAGTATTCTGCACTGCGTATAAATGTGCGGATTTTCCTTAATTAAGGCACAAATGATCTCAAAATTTTCGCCGATGAGTTCGATTACTAGTCAGCTAATTCTCAAATTATCTTCTAAAGAGGTTCTATCTTGTTTGAAGCGTTGCATGACATATGACTTTTACTCTATGTGTTACACAATTCTGTATGAAATAGCTTTGTTGTGCAGCTGAGTTTTGCTCTCAGACAAATATATAATCGAATGTGTACCTTATCCATCTCAAAGTACATTATTTAGGGAAAAAAAGAGTTCTATAGATGCTAAAAGCAAATCATAAGCATTCAATCAGGTCAGTCTATCAGTCAGTTCGGATATTGATTGAATACTAAAGAGAAAGCCCTCTATCATGTCAAGTAGCAAGAACCGAAGATACTTCGGAGAACTTTTGGATCACTCTGTGTAGATTCTTGAAATGACAAGAAGATGCTTGTTAATGCAGCCAAGTGGGGGCTGAAATGTGGAACTCATATATGTTCTTTAATCTCATTAAACTAATATAAATTATGTGAACTGAAACAAAAACTCCCTTACAGACTATAGTTATGCTTGAAGATAGTTGATCAGCAAAGTAAAGATTCTTTTTATTTATTTCTGCATTTCGAACAAAAACTTTTACTTTTTTTTTACGGGTGCTCTTTTTCTTGTTTGCATCATTTCTATTCGCTCGTTATTTTTCATTTTTGTATTTTATTTTTCTTAATTTAATATTTTTATCCTTATAACCATTGAATTAAATGACAAATAAGGTTGTTGCAAATATCCATTATATCTACACAGCAGCAGGTCTTAACGTATTATTATATGTCTCGATCAATTCACAAAAATCTGATATTGACTATTTTTTAGGTTGTAATTTGAACAATTCAAGCTGTTCATGATAATCAAACGGCAACTGCAATATGGGAGAAGTACTTTGGTTGCTCAGTATCTGTCATGGGGGCTGGAGAGCCACAAAAACTCGACTTAAAACTTACATTCACTGTTTTCTTCGAAAATATATGTGAGTTCTACAGAATTGGGAATCTTTTAACGTTGAAAAGTTATAAGAAGAAATCAATCGATTTAATTGGCACTTTGAGAAATATTTGTAAAATAATGAGACCTATCGATAGATAAAATTTCACTTCAAAATATTCTTTATTTCGTTTTCAAAAAATACAGCAAAAATATCATAACTCTGTACAGAAGGTCTATGAATATTTGTCTTTTCATGATTATTTTAATCGCAAATTCGTCTCGATATGTTCAAAATATGAGTTCAAAATCGGTGAATCAATTAGAGCAGCTCCTACTAAGTTCTTTGAACATGAAAATGTTGTCTTGTACATAAATAATGGCTTTGACAGGTAAACATTTTTTTAATTATTTGCTGCCATTTCTCTATTTTGCACAATATAAATTTTGTCTCTCTGTCAGATACAGAAATAATTCTAAGTAAAGACAGTCTTGCCAAATAAATACTGATGTGATGTTAATGACTATTTTCTATGTCTAAATATCATTTCAGAGTTGTCAGTGATTTAGAATCATAAGTGCAAAAAGATTGAAGCGTTTCTTATAATATGAACGCATCTATATTTCTACCACGGATATTTAATAATTCTAGTCCTGGTTCAAATCCTCCTCCAGGACGTCCACCTCCAGCACCTCCAGCACCACCTATTACAGCTATTCAAAGCAATATAGCACTTTTTGGATATGCTCTTCTATTTATTCTCGGTTCATTTGGTCATACAAATAGTTTTCTAATTTTTCTTCGACCAATGCTGCGTCGTATTTCAACAAGTTGTTTATTCATTGCATTGACTATTTCCGATTCTGTTTATCTTTTGGTAAGCATTTATGATTTTATCAATGTAGGTCTACAAATTCGTGATACATCATTGAGTCCTTCAGCTATGTGTCGATTTCGTAATTATATTCAATGGATAGCAATGTGTTGTAATGCATGGTTATTAGTTACTATTTCTATTGATCGATGGATTCGTATTAGGTTTCCATATAAATCAAAACAATACTGTACAATAAGGAATGCATTCATAGCAACAATAATAATTGTTATTTTTTTTGCTGGTTTTAATGCTCATGTTCTTGAACTTGATTATGTTCAATTACCAGCTGGTGTTATGACAGTATGTGGACCAAAACCAAGTAATTCTGTTTATAATACATTTGTTCGTCAAATTTGGCCAACATTATTTTCATGTATTCAAACACTTCTTCCGGCTATTTTAATGATTATTTTTTCGGTTGATACATTTCGTCGTTTAGCTCGACAAACAACAAATCAAAATACAAGTCGTGCACGTCGTCGAGTTCAACTTGATAATCAAATGTTATTAATTATGTTAGCGACAATTGCATTATTTGTAGCTACAACATTACCATTAGGTTTATTTAATATATTATTAACACCTGTTCTTCGTGGACCAATGAATCAAACACAATTATTACAATTATCATCTATAGTTGTATTTATAGCTGCAATTAATCATACTCTAGATTTTTATATACATTGTTTAACAAGTCGTTTATTTCGACAAGAACTTTTTGAAATTTTTAAATGTCACCGTGACAATAGACAAATAGGAATAACAACAGATACATTACAAATGTATCCTACAAGAATCACAATGACACAAGTTAAAACACGATGATCAACCAAAATAAAAGAATGATTACATAAAAAATTGACTTCAAATAGATTTTTCTGATTCATATTGTTTTCGTTTGCATCTAGTAATTCTGTTGTATACATATAATCAATAAAACTATCAATCTGTCAATTTTTGTACTCATTATTTGATACAATTTTTGTCATGTTCAGTATTGGGACGAAAGTGATTCGTGGCCTAACACCAAGTATGACTCATATTTAGCCGATTGCACCTTAGTGGCACCAGCTGTTAGACTCTATTACTAGAAGTTTTTCAAAAAGAATGTGCATCAAACATTAAAAAGTTAAGAGAACGGATTTCATCATTGATAGACTCATTATTTCTAAGATACCGTTTGTTTTATTAGTGTATTTAATACTCATTTGTTACATTTATGAATTAAATCACAATCAATGTTAATTAAGAATTATTCCGATAATCCATCGACTTAACTCGAAACATAGTGAATTTCATAGTGACGAGCATAATATTTAAATTCACCTTAAATTACAATGTCTGCAAATCTAACTACAAAATAAGCTAAGATAGAAGCGAACACTCTATACGTATTTATGTATATACGTATGTGTCAGCCAAAATTGAGTTTTAAGCATTATTAAACATAGTTATGTAAATTTTTCAATAAATAGTGTGTTAGTAATGACTTTTAAGCTTTTTCTCAAGTAGTTGATTCTTAGATGATATTATTCATTTACAGACGAAGGATTGCAGAAGTTGATAATAAAATCTAAGTTTTTTAATATATAGTTTGATAATACGGATATCTAAAATGTATTGTAAAATTTCTAGTTAATGATTAGTGGTGTGTATATGGTTTTCTATTCTTAAATTATATAAATAGCTAAATAATATTGTTTTTTTATAAATAGGGACTTGGGAACATTGAATAATCAAGTAGATTTGAACAGTCTGTAAACTTTTTTATTATTAAGTTTCTATTTCTTTTTTATTCTGTAATGGAAACATTGAACGATTGGTTAGATTTGAATGATTCATAGGTTTTTATCATTATTGAGCCTTTATTTCTTGCTTTTTTTTCGTATTAATAAAGTATTTTCGATGTATTTCTTTTTTTATCTCAGAGACATTGAATGATTAGTTAAAAGTTTTGAAAAATGTTATTTCTTCAAATATTCATTTATATGAGCTGAAGGAGGAAATGAGTGAGTTAAAAAACAAAACTGTATTTCACCAGATTTGCATCTAGTAATTATGATTTTAGAGCATAACGAATTATTATAGGCACTAATAGCATTGAAAGTTAAATTTGTTGTCGAAATATCATTATCCATTGTATATGATACATGATTATTCCTAATAAATTCTGGTTTAGATTTTTTGATAACACAGTAACAGGTAAAAATCAAAACGATTAAAATTTATTATTCATAGGATTTCATGTGACTTTATTTTGTGAACTCTAATCTAAATTAATTAGTTACCTGGTTTAGAAAGCTTTCTTTCAATCATAAATTTTCTTCTCAAAGAATTTTTTACAATTCTTTTGCGAATTCAAAGTTAACTGCAACTTCATGTCAACTCTGACATATATAAAGTTATGTTCAATTTTAGTTTAAGTATAGCTAAATCGAATAAGTTACTAAGTTCGCCAGTATATTCGATTGAAATTTAACAGAATTCCTAAAGCTGTAGACTTCATAAGTGTATTCAATTGAAATCTATATATTTCAATTGAAAATGTTCCAAACAAAACAAGAAAGAATTTTCAAGTAAATTTATCTCAAGTAGTATGTTTCACAAATGGTTATTTTTCTGCAAAAATTACTATCGTCTCTCAAAGACAATTAAAGTATAAATATATTCTGTTTCTAAATTTTCTTGCATCATGTTCCAAGAAGAACGAATGAAAGATCTTGCAGGTTATGCATTTTCAGTCGTAGAATAATCACTATCTTCTATTAGAATGTGATACTTTAAAATGTAAAATGTTGATCGATTTATTCATAAAAATACTTTCGAAATTCATATTTCGATATTCACGAAAAAGTGAATATTGGTGCAGATACTAAAGTTTGAATTAGTGAAACTGAGTAATCATCTAATTTTAAAAAATCAGTCAATGTTGCTTTATTGCTGCAAATTAAAATTAGTATTATCTCAAAGAAAAAAACAAAAAAAAGAAAAACTTTTTTGTAGTTTCACGCTGACTTAGACACAAATTCTGTCCGATGCTAATTGTGTCTAAAATTCAATTCTGCCTGGGACATATATATATATATGTCCAGTTGCATTTTGCCAAATTAAATATTCGTTTATGGTATTTTCAAGTTTATATTATTGTTCTTAGATAAGTGTTCAGAAATGAAGAACTATTTTTTAGATAATACTATAAATACAATAAATATGAGGAAAAAATTGAGCAAAAGAACTTTTTTCAGTTATGTTTAGGTGCGATCACCATTATCCTTTACACCGCTTTCATCTCGTTTTTTAAGTGAGGCGTATATTTCTCATTTCACTATAAATATTTCATCATTTATGTTCATGATTTGATCAGGATATTTGCATCTTTATGACAACATTTTCTTCTTACAATACAATTCAAAGCATAAAATATAATTTTTCAACCCAAAACACTTTTTTCCTATAGAATAAGATACATCACAATAAAATATGTATATAAAATATTTTCTAAATAGGAAAGCATATCTTTGAGAGATTGACAATATGACAGACGATTTTGGTATTGTATTTGAGAATGTCTTTTTCCCGAACGTCATTAACTTGATGATGTTCTTTGATAATAAATATCAGAAATAAATAATGTTCTATGCTTGAATATGAACTTTTTTCTATGAAATAAAATAAATTGATTCATGTTTGCAATGAGAAGAAATTCAAAACAATAAATGAGATTTTTTTGTTTTCCTATTTTCTTCAATTGATCTGATAAATTCAAAAGAATAATATTTTACAAGTCTCAATTTGGTTCTAACTGACAGAGTTATCTCTTTGTAAAAAAGATCTATTGAATTGGTAAGCATTGATTATATGAACAAAATAATTATAAAAGGTTTCTTTTAATATATTCGAAACAATGTTACACACAAGTAGATTACTGTAAAGAAATTAGAATATATCTACTGAATGTTAATCAGATGGGCTAATAATTTTGTCAATGAAAGAAGTATGATCTAAAGATTTTCTTTATGAGAGAAACGTTTTTTTTTCAAAGCTTGTAGAGGATCACTTTACCTTCTTGAAGTCGATTATAATACCATAATGCAGCACCTATAGACGCTTCTTTTTATGATGAAAATTTTCTAAACATATCTCTTTCATTGGCAAAAAGCTAAGCCCACTTGATTAAGATAGAGTAGAGATATTCACTTTTTTTGCTATGGCTCACCAATAGATCACATCGCTTTGCATATGTTAATCTTGATATAACCACCAGTGGTCCGCACAGACTCTACCCATTTTCATCATACTGTTATAATTACGCAGTATTAAATGATATCGCTCATCTTTCAGATATGTTATATTGAATATTGATAGAGTACGCTGATGCTATCTGTCAACTACACTCAACTATTATTTATATGAATAGAACATCTCGAAGTACGCCTGAATGCTTGTTGATTACCTGGGCTTCACCCAGACTAGAGCTATGAGGAACCAAAACTGAAGTTTCTAATAAATTATCTTATGAGTCAGAACATAAATGAAGAAAAATTGCTCAAAAAAATGCTTATTGTCGACTAAATAAATAAAAAAAAACGATTATTGAAAAATTGTTTTAAATGTGGTACGAATATATTCTGAAATAGTTTTTTCTGAATCGGGACTATGACTGAAACCAAAAAAAACTTGGTCTCACACATTTTCAGCCAGACACCAATGAAATTTCTTGTAATCTTACACATTCACAACATTTAATCGAGGCATATCCTTTAAGGTATGCGTCGCGTCGAGGACACTTAGTACAGTACATTGATAACATTATCCAATCATACAAAGTTGTTCTTTTTATGTAGAACAGTTCAAAGTATATGTAAATGCTGAACAGTGATTTATGATTTCAGACATTTCGAAAATAGTTCATGACATGACTAGGAGAAAATATTAATTAAATATAATTCAAATAACTGCTTTTCTTTTTGTAATCAAGTCTTCAGATGTTCATGATAAACAAATAACAATTTCATCTAATATATTTATTTTATTAATGGAAGTTTGCACGAGCCCCAAATGGTATTTCTAAAGATGATTATATTAAGGTTGAAAAGAATTAATTTTTATTTATTTTTAATCTAATATCTATTTGTATTTAAGATGGCTAACACCAATAAGAATTTATTTTTCAAATATTGAAGTGAAAATTGTTTAATCTCTTGATTTAAACGATTTTAATCGTTTGAAATTTGTAAAATGAGAAGGAAAAGATATACATAGACAAAACACAAAAAAGGAAAATCAATTAATTCCAATTAACACGACGACGACCATAAAACTAAATAAAATAATTGTAAAGAGAAAAAAAGAAAACATTCAATAAAATATAAATTACTTTCGGTTCAACAGTTGTAGCAGAAATAACAGCTTTTTGTTTTTGTACTAATCGATCCATTTGTTTTTTCTCGTCACGTTCAATAGCATCTTGTTTTTCTAATTCTAATCGAGATTGTGCTCGTTCTTGATGTGCAATTGATATCTAATTGAAATTTATTTCAAATAGAATTTCTATTGAAAAGAAGAAAAAAAAACAAAACAAGAAATAATATCTACTTGTTTTTGTAAATCTTGTTTTTTATCTTCTCGTTCTTTGATTTGTTTTTGTTTTTCAACTAAATCATATTTTCTAGCTTGTTCCATATCAGCAATAAGTGCTCGTCGTCTTTCATATGTTTCTTTTTGTTGTTCTTTTAATGCGTGTAATTTTTCCATAACTTGTTCTTGTCTTTCATCCATAACTTGACGCATTAATTTTTCACGTAATTCTTTTTCACGATCCCATTCTTGTTCACGACGTGCCCATTCTTTAGCAGCTTCTTCTCTTAAAAAAACATAATTAAATATGTTAAAATCTTGTTAACGTAGCCACTTTGGAACTGATATGAAGAACTTATATACATTTTAATACATTAAACATAGCCTCATCACTAAAGAATAGGTAAGAAGTTTTTAGAGAAAATATTTCACGATTTTTCGCGTATTTAAATACATTGTTAATGTATTAGGATGAGAATTTGGTACTCGTTTAGAATCTATGCTCACGAGGAAGCTGATTCAACTAATACCCGCTGTTTGAGCTCATATTGAATTCACAGGCAGGTCTCAGCGAGACTAGAAAAAACTCAAAAGGGTTTGTTTTGATGGACTTTTCGCATCGAGTTGTGACAGATTTACTGGATTTTTCACCTATTTTAGATACTTCTCGAAGAACGAAATAACTCAAGCTTTAATCAAAAATTTTGCCTATAGCTATGTATCTTGACTCTTAGAATATATTAACCAGGAAAAATTCTTTCCGGATACTATTACAGTCATTATGTCGATCTATATGGAAAGTTTTAGATCGAAACTTCAATAAACCGATCGTAAATCAGCGGCAAAGTGCCATGGGCATGGACCCACTTACGCTTTTGTTAGCTGTATTTTATCAAATATATTGGAAGATACAAAAAATAATTCTCTGCAAAGTTGTAAATATTTTGCAAACTTTTAAGATACAATGAAGGCTTTTATCAAGTCTATTTTTTCGATTTTTGTCATTTCAGTGCAAAACAAGTCTCTGTCATAACTTTGCCAATTTTTGGTGGATTGATCAAAACTCTTCATTCTTACGTCCTTTGATAGAGTATAAGTTGTCACTCAAGTACTATATATTTACAGAACTTATTTGATATTCGCAGAAAACATACTTGTCTTCAAACGAATAAGAGTTTTGTGTTTCCAGGCAATTTTCTTGATACCTGTCAAGATTTACATATAGCTCAATAGTAAAATATCACACAGAAATTCTAAACATATATTCTGAGAGAGCACAGAATTCTCATTTTAATACACTACAGATGCATTTAAATACGCATAAAATAGTCAAAGATTTTGTCTAGAAACTTTTGATTCACCCGTTATAACTCGTGCTCATATTAATATCTTGATTTGCTTCTTTGTTTTGGTCTTAAAACTTCAATCAATGTTGTTCACTACGCAAACCTCTTATTTTTTGCCTACATAACTACGAGTGACAGCCATATTAAAATGATTGATTTATATATGCGGTTTCAATCGAAACTTACTGAATGAACTTTAAAATCCAGTTGCTCGGGTCAGTTATGTAAAGGATCGAAACTTCGACTTAAAACTTTGTCTGTTTTTTTGGAAGAAATATATAAGTTTCACAAAATAGTAGACTGTTGTTGAAATAGAAAAACTTACTGAAACATAGCATCAAGTTCTTGTTCTTTTTCTTTTTCTAATTTCATTTGTTGTTGAAATTGTTTAAGCATATGTAATGCATCGCGTCTTAATTGTTCTCGTTGTTCAGATTGTTCTATACGACTTTCTTCATCTGCTTCAGCTATTGATGCAAGAATTTTCATATCTAATTCCTATAAATGTAAAAAAACAAGGAATAAAGCATTTTAAATGAAAGAATAAATAATTAAATCTAACAAACCAATTGTTCTTGAATTTCTTTAGCTCGTTTATGTAATTTAGCTTTATGTTGACGTAAAAGTTGACGACTTTAAATCAAAAAAAAAAAAGTATGAGCAAATATAGAAAGAGAATTTAATAAAAACTATACCCATAATCTTGTTGAATATAACGTTTTTCCATTTGTTTTCTTTCTTCTTCATATTGATCTAATTCCCATTGTTCACGAAGAAGACGTTCTTCTTCTTGTTTTAACATTTCAGACTAAATCAACATATGAAATTATACAATGGATATGTTTTTATGTTCTATACTAAAATGCTTTTAAAACTAATGAATTGAGTAACAGAAAACTTAATATATTGGCAAAATCGGCGCAAACGCGACATAATTATCTTCGATTTGACTTTGATTATTTATAATTGCTTTTGTTTTTTTAACAATTTCTTCTCTAATGAATATATATAAAAACGAAGCCATAGGCTATATCTATGGTAAAATCTTCTGGAAGATCGTACTCAAAATATTATCTTTCCGAAATCGGTTTTCCAGAGATCTCTTCTTGTCCTGTCACGAGACTCTTTGTTTTAAAATCATTCTCGCGATACCCAAGAAAGATTTATACCATTTAGAATTACTTTTTAAAATTCTCAGTCAGCGACGAAAGGAATTTTCATTCCTTTGTAGAGAAATTTGAAAACATCGAGTTAATATCAGAATTTTACTAGGACATCTGATTTAGGAATGATGAACCGACCTTTTAGAGATTCGTAAACTAAATTTGAACAAATATTTAAATAGTATATTAATGATTAATTATCTCTAAGTCATTTGTTAACCAGTGTTTTAGTAAAGGATATCATGTAAATTCAGGCAACCTTCTCGATTTCTATGGAAAATAGACTTGCAAGTTGTGTTCTACCATTCATGAATGATTAGCATCAATTTTCTCTATGCGAACTGAACTTAGAAACCTCTAAGAGGCCTACTCATAATCCCTAAAAGCATATGATGTCTTCTACAGGTGTCACCAGAAACTCAAATAAGTAGCAGCACAGGAAAAAATCGAACTTATAGAGATGTAGAAGATATTGTAGAAAAGCACACACGATCCCACACACACCCTATATTTCTTATGCTAGCACTTAATCGAGTTTCCATGGAAATTCTGAAGAAGCATCTTATCTTTTAAGCCAGAGGTCCTACAAAAATGTCGAGTCTATATTTAGAAAGAATACAAAATTGTGGAAGCTCCTTAAAAAGAGTAAAAAAATGAATGAACATTTTGTTTAATTACTTTTCAATCATCTGCTATTATATTCAGATAAATCTATGTATGATTTTCGCAAATTATTAAAAATTTTTCAATAAAATAACAAAATAATTTTCTTTTCTAAGAAATGAGATGATAAGAAAATGCCAACCTCTTCTTCTTTTTCTTTAAGTTCATCCATTTGTTGTTGTAAAATCATTTTTAATTGTTCAATTCTTTTTTTTCTTTCATTTTGTTCTTCTTGTTCTAATTTTTCTTGTTCATCTAAACGTTGACGTAGTTCTTGTTGATATTTAAAATTAAATTCTTCTTCTTCTTCTTGTGCTAAACGTCTTTCATTAAGTTGTTCTGACCAATATTCAGGTTGTAAATTTTCTAATTTTTGTTGTTCAATTGAACGTAAATCAGGATCATTTGTAACCCAATGTTCATATAATTTTTCATTAGCTACAGCTTGACGTTCTTTTTCACGAGCTGAACGAAGAGATTCTGCACGCACTTTCATGTCAGGAACTGATTCACGGGACGATTGACGAATCGATGCTAGTTCATTCTAAAATATTTTACAAAAACAAAAAAACAAAAAAAGGATTTTTTTTTTATTTTATTCTTTTAACAAAAACAAAACATGTAGAAACCTGAAATTTGTTTTTTTCAGCTTCTAAAATAGCAGCAAGACGATTACGACGTTGTTCAAGATGATTTAATTTTTCTTCTTTTTCTTGTTGAACACGATTTGCTTCATGACTTTAAAAATTCATTAAAGATAAACAAAAAATAAATAAATATTCAATGTTATTTTACCTAATCACAGCTGAAGTAGGTGATGTCCAGTGACTGTGTACAGAATTGTGACGGGTTTGTGCTTTGAAATAATTAGCTGTTTGAGCCCATTGAGCTCTGAAAAATAAATGATTGATTATATTGGAAATGTGATTTTATTTTTACTTTTTTTCGGCTTCAATTTCTTGTTTTCTTTGCATTATTTGTTGAGGTGTTGCTAGATGTTTAGTCGCATATTGTGAATGTAATGTCGGAAGTACCATTTTTAATTTTACCAATATGCCTGACTAAACGATTAAGTTAAACAATTATTCAATGATAGATTCAGATTGGATCTGAAACCATGAAGCTCTGTTAATCTATGGTATTTGCCTTTATAAATGAATTTTGTTTTTCTTTTCGATCAAATGATTTAAGAAAAATATATTTAGAAACTAGCACGTTTATTTTCCTTGTTTTTATTCAATTGAGTAAATTAATTTACTTATATAAGAAATAGATGGCACTAGTGTATTATTTGCTTAACTAATATTTTTCTAACAGCTTTTTGAAATTAATAATTAAAGACAATGAAATTTATTCGAAACACTTATTTGATTAATAGAGACGTTATAAAGCTTTATTTATGTGAAACATAATCTAAAAGGAATGTTGAAGTATAAGAGCTAAAATTTGGACTTTCCAAAAGACCATGACAGAGATAACCATGGAAACGACAAAAACCGTGACAAACTTTATTGATCTATGATCACAGACCATATATCAATAACGTCTCATTATAATATACCAACTACTTTTTTGCATTTTTGGACGACTAAGTAAAAAGATGTTGAAGAAATATGTTCGCAAATAGATGAAATGAAACAACATCCTTGTGACTAGCAACAGTAGGTAAATCATTTTTCACATTTTTATCTCACAAATATTGTGCTAAGAGATTTCTAATAAATTTCTCTGGATCTCTAGTCATTTAAGTACTTTAGATTCCATCTGAATAATCAACATTGATTTCAAGCAGCTAACATTTAGTAAGGAGAAGAACAACATATTTTCTTTTGAACACAATGCAAACAAAAAAAACTTATTCACCATGAGAATGATGTCTTGTTTGTAATATGTATCAAACATTGTTTTTTTTTAGTATTAGCGTCATTAGATATGTTTATAGTTATTATAGTCTTCTATAGAAAGTATCATTTTTGAGGATTTTGTTTTGATTTTCAAAGCAAATGTTTGTTTAAGTCTTTTATATTTACAAGTAAAAAAATACTATTTGTAATATTATCAAGATTGAACACATATTCAAATAAGAAAAGTGAACGAATAATAATCGATTATCCAATAGCTAATTATATTAGAAACTAAATCATACATTTTAAATAGCAAAAATACATCAATTTTCATAGTAAAAACAGGTCTTTTGCTTCTTATTATAGTTGATGAGTAAAACAAAAAGCTATACAGATTCGTATGCTTTTGGCGATGATGATGTTCCTTGACCACAATTACGAAAAAAACTCCAAGCGAATTTGCAACCATTAATAAACAATCCACATATAAGTAGCCAAAAACTTAGATTTGGTATAAGTGCTAAGCCTGTTTGGTTTTGTTTAAATCGATTATATAAAATTCCAGTAACCAAATAGATCATAATTAAAACAAACAATATAATAATAAAAATAGTTCCACCTGTAATACCTCGTTTAAGAGGGCAAGCTTCAGCTGCTTTTATTGTGATCGTAAATTGACATATAGGATCTTCAATTACATTCATTTTTGTCGGTTGTTTAACATTTTCGTCACAAATAAATGTAACTTTAACAAGACGCTAACGAGTATTACATAAAGCATTACGCATAGTCATAACGATTCCAGTTCCTGGTCCTTGAGGATTTTCGTTAAATTCAATATTAGGTAACTTTTTATATCCATCAAGAAAGCCCATGGCTGATTCAAATTTCGTTTGTGAAATTCTTTCTTGACATGCAGTCATACCTGGTTAAAATGGCATTGAGTTCAATCCACATTTATCTGTTGGTACTAGACCACAAGGAGTAAAGGCATATCGAAATAATTTTTCTTCACCAATAATTATTAAATGACTTAATTGATTAAGATCATATTTATTCGAACCAAATGTTTGACGACATGTTTCAAGTGAACTATCAATTTGTATAACATTAAATCAAATAAGAATTAAGTAAAACAAACTCATCCTTGATAATTGTGAGACACAAACAAATGATAAAAAGTGTGCCTAAAGAGATAACATGTTTTTCTTCACATTATTTATCATTTATGATACTAAGTGCATTAGTAATTTATTTTGGTTTGTTTTTCTTTTTCAAGTTAGCCCATAAATCTTTATTCACAACTTTTTTTTCCTTTTTTTCTTCTTAATACAAACGCATCTATTTCAATTTCATTTCATATTCAATTGAAATGTAAGTAATACAATTATAAAAACAAAAAAGAAAACGAAATAAAACAAAATGAAAAAAAAAAACAGAAAACAAACTCATAATACTGAAATATAATATAGATGAATAATTAAAATTGTTGTCGATATTTATTAGTTGATATAATTGATATATCATTACTGTTCTGAAAAGATTTTTGTTGTTGTTCATATTCAAATTTAAGTTGAGCTAATATATGTTCATCATTTGGTTTATTAACATAAATAGATAAATAATTAAATAATTTTTGTATTAATTGATCATTTGCACGAATTTGTTTTAATTGATTTGTTTCATTTATTTTATATTGACGTAATTGTTCATATAAAAATTTAAGTAAATCTTCATATTCAAGTTCAACTTCATTCGCTAAACGTTGAGATTTTTCACAAGTTACAATTTTCGTTTGAAGTTCATCGATTGTAGCACGACATGTTGAGATTTCACGACGAAGTTCAACAATAACTTCTGAATCATTTTTATTTGAAGAATTATTTGATGAAGAATAAAATGGAACAAGAAGATTTATACGTTCTCCAAGAAGAACACTTGATTGACGTTCAAAATCTTTTAATGTTATGCGACCATCTATTCAAACAAAAGAAATTATGTAAATATAGACCTTTCTCTTTAAGACTCTTGAAAGGTATTATTTATTATTGATATTCGAGAACATTTTATCGTGTTCTTCTCTAAATATATATCTAGAATTTCAAAAATCTCTATAGGAGTAAACAGAAAGTATTTTTATTATTGAGAATATCACAAAATTCTTTAAAATATTATTAAATTTTATATAACTGACTGTTTAATATCTTTCGATTATTCATTACTCATTACTATTCGACAATAGACAGCAGCTACATTGGCTTTATGAAATCTAGATTTGATTGAATCAAATCTATTTCATAGTAATAAGTCGAAACAAAATGTTTATAAAACCATACTAGAAAACTTAGAAGTTATTAACATGTAAGACATTGAAACTACTCATGACAAAATTTCGTCAAATGATAAAATATTTTTACGGTGGATCTTATCTAATTCGGCAGATCCTATTGAGACTAAAGAAAGTTTACAATGATTCAGATCTATAGTTCTTCAATAACATATTATTATTTATCTCAGACCATCTTAAAAATGAATTTTCGAATAGAAATTTTATGCAAATGATAAAAGAATATAATACTTTTACTATGGATTAATTCCATTCAGAAATTTATTTGTGCAAAGTTTGAATTTCAAAATATCATTCTAAAAGTGATCTCAGATAAATGATGATATGCTATTGAAAAACTCATTAAGATGTTCATAAGTCAAGAAGAAAGATCCATAAGACGAAGTAAAATTCATCTCAAAAATAATTTATCATTTGTCGAAATTTCCTCATCAGAAATATCTCCATTTGAATAAATGTAACTTTACGATACTAATCATGAAACCATACAAATCTATGCTTGAAATATTTGATATTTATCGTTATCAGTTCAATTTATATCTTTAAAATCTCTATTCTTTTCACTTGTGTTTATTGTCAGACAGTTACATCAATAAGTCTCTCTTTGTAAACTTCACTCAAAACCAACTTGCCGATTCGAGAATGTTTCGAGCAAGAAACCGACGGAGTGATTCCCCATGTTAAAAAGTTTTCTTTTATCTCCAGCGAACTTCCAGCATTTTATTGTTGTTCATGGATTCCCAAAAAATGTGCAAACTCAGTTAGTTTTTGCAAAAATCTTCTAATGAACCTCGTAAATTATCGATCCTCCCGTGAATTCTGATAGCCACATGACACTACTAGGCCTCTAATATTTAAAGATAACATAGCGTAAACTTTATATAATTTAACAAACGATCAACTGATTGATATTCTATCTAATTTGTTTATATAGAAAAAAAAATATCTTACCAGCATTATTCTCGGATAATTGTTCGATAAATTGTAATTCTCGTTTTTGATCATTCGAAAATAAGTTTGGATAAGTTTTTTTCATTAAATCAACAAGATCAATTAATTTAAATCTTGAATTAAGTAGCGCTTGAAGAGCATCATGTGAAACATCAAGTCCTTTTAATAATTGATTATTATCATATTGTTGTTCATTGTTGTCATCATCATATGTAAAATTATATGCACTATGACGATATTGTGGTTGTTGTTGTTGTTGTTGATTATTATTATGATGTCTTCGAGAGGATTTTCTCATACGAACTTCATTTGTCGTTATATGATTATTTCTATTTTGAGCTATATTATGATATCGATGATGATTATCATCATCATCATCATCAGTAGATTTTTCATCATGTAAAAATTTTTGATATTCAACTGATGATAATGGTGGAAAAAAATGTTTGACACGAAGTCGAACTTGATTTGTAGCAGCTGCTGAACGAAGAATATTAACAGCATGTTCACGATTAATACCAATACATGCTTCATCATTTATTGAAAGAATTTGATCGCCGATCTGAATATTTAAATAATTATTTTTTTTTTAAATAAAATCAAATTATTTCAATTTTACTTTTAATCGTCCATCTTTTTGTGCTAATCCATCATCAAGTAGTTGTCTTATATAAATACCTGATTTAGTCGAAGCTCGTTTAGCACCTAAAATTCGAATTCCAAGTCCATTTCGGCTATTTGAATATACAATTAACTCTTCTATATTTGCCATTGATAGAATAGAAAAGATCGGTGGGTGGAATAATAGAGCATAGCGCTTACAAAATTCTATGCTAATTTCAGCCTTGTATGCATGCGCACAGATGAAGAAACAGAAGAGTGAAAATGGCAACAATTGAATTGAAAATCAGTCATAGATACTTCCAAATATTTCTATAGGACATTGTTAAACACAATCAAATTTTAACTAGACAACTCCATGTATAAAAAATGGTCTATAATCATAAGGTGACATCTATAGAATAAACAAATTCTTGTCAAAAACATGAATAATTATGAATATTTTCTATGAGTTCGATTGCAAATCGTTTAAACTATTTTTGTATTATGTTGCTGTGTGAAATTATACTTTGAGAAAACTATAAATTATAAAAATATACTAGGCTTTTTTCATACGTAAGTACATGATGAGTAAAGATTGCTATGAATAATTTGAAAGCATATTAAAAATGATTTCTTTGTATGTTTCATCTGTATTATACATTCTATTCATTTCTTCATTGTTGTTTGACTAATAATGAAGTTTTCCGAGAAAAGAAAAACTTATGAATATCTATAAAGCTGTGTCAGTGAAGTTGCATATCACAGGTTATTGAAAAGTTTTTAGACAAGATGTTTATTCATTTTTGGTCTTCTAGAAAATATTGCCGACGAGTTAAAAGCTAGGAATTAGAACACTCCTATCGAACATGGGATTATGAATGTTGTCTCAATTTTTGTTCGAGAGTAGTGAAATAATCTTTGAAAAGTCCAAAGAATAAGTTTCGATGAAACAGGACGAAGGACGGTTTAGGTGCATTTCGGCCCAATAAGAAAGTGAAGGTAGAATTGTCTGAAACTTTCAGCAAATGCTCAACTATATGTTAGTAGTCATCGCTGAAAATTTCAGCTTGACCCGTTGAACTGTTCGTTTACTTCAATCCGTGAAGAACATAGACCCTAAATATACGTAAAAATGCCCTATAGGGGTAACCTTGTGGACCTTCGTTCTCCATTATTTGATTCAGACCCAGAGTGATTTTCCTAGGGTCACTAGCAATCAGTAGGGGCTACAATATTGCAAGAACATTAATTATAATGTGGAAATCGAGGAATAAGATTAAGGTTCATAAAATTTTTATTTGGATTATGCGTAAGATAAGGTAACACTGAAGATAACAAAAACAGGACTGATCATAGATGAAAGCAAAAGCAACTGAATTGAAAATGGGAAAAATCAAGGATATATATATAGGAAGAGAGAGAAAGAGGAACGATAACCATAGATTACATGAAAGAAGAAGTGAAAGACCAATCGATGGACAAAGGACAATGAACATAAAACAATAGCGATAACATAGTGTGATATGTTGACGCTAACACATGCACACTCTCTCTATAACAGCGCATTTCACACACGGTGATTGTTTACTCATTGAAATCATGCGAGGAATTATTTAGATTAACACCAACCCCCTACATTGTTCAGTCATTCCGATGGAACTTTAAGCAATTGGCGCGTTCAATCTCTCATACAACTCGTAAGCAGAATCTCAAAATATTTTATAATAATTCCTGATGTCCATACAAATCTGCTATAAGACAACGTGCATTTCTGTGTTGTATTTCAACGACTCCCATTCTGGTACACACCTAACATACCCGCTTCCTTGAGACCATTGGTGCTTTAGTTTCACCAAGTTAACTAAGCGATCATTCATTTAGAAACATATCTGTCAACATCACTTTTTTTTCCAGACGTTATCATCGCTTACAATAAATATTATCCTTCAAAGTCTATTGACATCGTCACATTCAAATTCACATTGCCCATTGGGGAACCCAATTACTCAAGCCCTGCACAAAGTAGTATGAGTCATAATCAACCTATGAGACAAGCTAGTAAACTCTCATGATAATTTACCAGATCCTGCCCTACACAGTGGACATCTGCATACTTCTCTTAGGTTTTGATTTACCGTTTGGGAAGGTCTGAAAACTCCTATAGCTCCTAAAAAAAATTTTCAAGCCTGACTCCCATACTACAGGACAAAGTACTCAATCTTTCCTCTATGATGCTTTTTACTCCTAATTTAAATCCTATGTACTTCATGGTGATACCACCACAGCTTTTTCTGAGCCTCATGTCTTTGCAATATTGCAACCCCTACTGATTGCTAGTGACCCTAGAAAAATCACTCTGGGTCTGAATCAAATAGCGGAGAACGAAGGTCCACAAGGTTACCCCTATAGGGCATTTTTACCTATATTTATGGTCTATGTTCTTCATGGATTGAAGTAAACGAAAAGTTCAACGGATCAAGCTGAAATTTTCAGCGATGACTACTAACATATAGTCGAGTATTTGCTGAAAGTTTCAGACAACTCTACCTTCACTTTCTTATTGGGCCGAAATGCGCCTAAAACGTCCCCCGTCCTTTTTGCATTCTGACTATTGCAATTCGAAACTAACAGTTGGAATCTTATTTCGATATAAGATTGTAAACCAAAAGTCATCCTAGAAACTGCACTATTGCAAGTTTTTTGTCTTTCGATACAACACTCAATACTCATTTTTCTAAAATGTCATTTTTTTGCAAAGCTGACAACCGTTGAACGTTGAAAAGAGCTCTTGAAAAAGTACTTGTAGTCTCACTCGAATAAAAGCTACAGTTTAGGTCAATATCACATTTCGTAGAGAAATGTCTGCTCTAGAAAACGATTCACTTCAACAATTTATAGCATTTTCGAAGACGAACTTATAGGATAGACAAAAAATACTCTTGCACGAAAATATGTACAAGATTTATAAAGACCATGTTCTAATTCTGGTCGTGATCTATAGTTTTTAGTTTGTTTGAAATATTTTTAAGCGGGCCAAAATGAACAAACATGTTCATCGAAAACGTTGGCGTACAGATTTCGTTCAAACTAGTTTTATGAGATTTTCAAAGATTATTTCACTACACTCGAGCAAAATTGGAACAAAATTTCTAAGCTCATATTCAAAACGAGCACAAAATCATAGCTTTTGACTCGTTGAAAATGCCATCTAATGAGTCAAAAGTGAACAAACACGTTATCTAGAAACTTTTTGATCACTTGTTATTCGCGTTTATATGCATAAAAATTCTCGTAAACATTAGCTTGATATCGTGGTGAGTGAGAGTATGTGAAATTTATGACGAGATGATTGTATATTATGTGCTTGAAAATATTTCTCTGTATGTACGAAGTGACTAGTGTGCATAGCGATAATGCAAAGGCAGTTTTAACTTGTTCTACAATTACACATTTACTTTCGAAAGTCCTTGTTTGACTTGTTGGTTCATAAAGATTGTTTAAATAAATAATAAATTCGCTTGTATTTATAAGAAAATATTATGAACTACGTAAATCAATGATGCATGTTTAGGATTTCCCTACACTGAATTACTTGAAATTGAATGACTTAGAGTGTAGTAGTAATTGTTTCATGAATAGTGCGAGATAATCTGAAAACAGATAAAGGGTGGTCCAAAAGTTTCGACCCCTCTCTATAAATCGATGATATCTATAGCAAATTTATATAAAATTATTGCTCAAATTATGTCCTTTTGTAGAGAGATTAGAGCTATATTCTGAAAAAACATAGTTCGAAATACATAAATCTATAACACTGTTATGGGCAATGTATTAATCTTGAATGAAAATTATTACATTACATTTTTTGCAAAAGCAAAGAAAAATCTCGAATATTTGAGACGTTAAAGTCGAGCGAAATATTATTTTCTACATGTTTTTAATAGATATTTTTGCAGAGTTCGACAAGTTCTACAAGAGTATGAATATCAAGAAAAATTCGAATCCTGTTTTCAATATAAAACTCGGAAGAAATCACACAGATTAATATAAATCTCTCATATATTGCATGAGATAGTATACTTAACTTTCAATAACTTGAGTTGATCGATTGCTAATTGATGTTTTGAGATGCAGTGTCATCGACTGAACCTGAAAATAACTCTTCCGAGCTACATGAACAGATGGAACAGTTAATCAACTGAAGCTATTGAAAGCTCAATTTACTCTTAGAAATATTTGATACATGAAATGTTTATTAGTCTTTCTGGTTTTCTTTAAGTTTTATACTGAAAATAAGATTAGAACTTTTTTTTGAATATTCATATTCTCGTAGAACTTGTCGAACTCTATGGAACTATGTAAAAATATCTAGAAAACAATATGTCGCTTAGGATGTCACAAGCATATTCTGTTTTTGAAAAAATTCTAACGTAAAAATTTTCACTCAAAATTAGTAAAATGATCATAATATTGTTATAGATTTATGTATTTCGAACTATGTTTTCTTTTAGAATATAGCTCTAATCTTTCTCTACAAAATGACATAATTTGAGCAACAACTTCCTAGAAATCTATTGCAGATATCATCGATTTACTGAGGGGTCGAAACTTTTGGACCATCCTTTATCAACAGAGGTGCTTTCACCAGAAATTATTCGAAAGGAGATAGCTTGACGAATATGAAACTTCTTCAACGAACCATTTGAATCTTTGAATATACCTGATGGATATCCTAACTTTTGGGCAAATTGCCTCGCTTTCTCTTGTAGCATAGGTCCTGAAATAACAATCCGTTTGGATCGTTGAACAGCAAATCATTCGAATACGAGTTGATCAATGATTTGTCCACTTTCGTCGTTATGCTTTTATTTTATTCCTTTGTTCGAGTTGGAGGCATAATTAGTGAAGAATTCTTCTTCCCGATGTAGAATGTTGGCCACACCACTTTTTTGATATATATGGTATTAGTCAGTCAGTTTTCGTACCGATTAAACCGTGACTATTTTGATTGTCTTTGACTAATGCAATTTTTTCTTTTAAAGTTAATGCTCGTCGATTCAACATGAAGTATTCTTTCTTTTAATGATGGTAGAAGAATGATATAACTGTTACAATGCGATTATATATATATATATATATATATATACTCGTCTCGCTTATTCAAGACAAAGGATGTGTTCTTTCTTTTTCACTAAGACGTAGTTTTTTTTCATTCTACCGTCCGATCAATAAAGAGTCCTTATGTTGAATGAGTAATGATAGTCATCGCGACATACTCTTTGAATTCATAATCAGTGTCCACTATAGAGAAGTTATTTATGAAAAAGGGATAGTGAAAAACTGCCGCTATAAGGAGGTATCCGCCATGTAGAGGTTCAATTCCAGCAAAAATTGTTCCGTCGGATCACGAAGTGTCAACTATATGGAGGTGTCCACTATAGGAGGTTTTGGTATATATATATTTCTTCATCAATTAAAATTTTCTTAAGATGCAAACCTGGTTTTAATGGTCTACAGTGTGAAAATAAAGTGCTATCGTCGAACAAGAATAATTGTAATAAAATATTCTTTATATAAATTATTTTGTTTCATTTAAATATTTCTAGTGCATGTTATTTTGAGTGGAGTATATGGTGCATTTGCTGTCACTGCTTTAATTATTGTTGGATATATCTGTCTTTCATCGGAAATAGGTGCAGCTAGGTTTAAATAAAAAAATATTTTAATTTTTCGATTAAGGTTATTTATCATTTTATCGTTTTTTTTCTAGAGTTGCAAGTGAAAGTATCTAATTAATTGATTCATTATCCATGGATTCAACCGAAAGTCCTGCTTACAATGAAACTGAAATCATTGATGCATAAAAACATTGAACCTTGTTTTCCTAGCTATAATATGAATTTTTGTTTATTGTCGTTTCGGGACAATGTAATTTGTAAAAGAAGTCGGTTTGTTTCTTTATTAATGACATTTAAAAAGCAAAAATTAACTTTATTGAATATAAAAACATATTTTCATTGGCAAGGATTCATATTAAATACGATTAAGAGAAAAGATTAACAATAGAATGCTTAGCCAAAATACTACATACAAATTTTCAATTGATTTTACCAATTGTGTCACAATGAAAATGGTGTTGTATACTTCATACAAACAATAAAGTGAATCAACTAATTTCTTACTAATAGATGTTGTCATTAAAACCTTTCCCTTCAAAATCGATTTTGGACGAGGAACATTCCAATCATATGATATTGTCAATATATGCGAAGACTGAGGATATGCCTGCGTGTCAGTGGTGTGTGCATATCAGTGTGAGAGAAGAGAATACTACACTGAAAAAAATTAGGTTCCATACGGAACCCAAAAGTGCCAAAAATGGTTTCGTATGTGCTACGGAACTTAAAAAAGGTTTAGAGATTTGCAACGAAATCAAAACCTTTTTGAAGGTTTCGCAGATCTTCAACGAAACTTTAAAAAAAGTATCCTGGATTCTTTATATGTCTTTTGAAAGCATCTTAGGTCCACACAAAACCTCTAAGAAGGTTTCGATTTCGTTGCAAAATAAGTTCTGTATGGAACCTTTTTTTTTCAGTCTAGCGCAGGTACACCTACACCCACACACCCTATGCAACCGTATGAAAACTAGCCTGCTTGTTCAAGAGATGGTTCGACTAGACTACCACTCCAGTAAAGCTCCAGTATAGAAGGCGGCTGACCAATGGGGAAAATCGGATCCTGGTAGGTTCTAGAATTCAAGGATTCATAAGATCCATCAAGATCTATTACGATTCATCGGCATAGGTTAATATTCTAAGTATCCACAAAACCCAAGGAAATCAATGAGACTCTTAAATAAGGATATGCAATTCAAAATATGTTCTGGATGAATCAATATGATCATCATGCATAGGTGAATGTGCTGGAATACTAGAATAGTTAATAAATATTTGAATATTCGAAGAAAGTTTTTCTATTCGAACCGAGTTTTCGAGTTCTACACTAATGCAGTGGCTGATTTAATTATATTAGGTGTGCCTATTGCGGTTCTTTTTCCTTCGTTTGAATCTGGAACCGGAAAAATAGAAAACGAGAATATTAATATAAATAAGAATATTATTTTTATAATGTCGAAATACAATAAAAGACATTTTGATTTCATTTTTGGAAAAACAAGTAGATCGACAGTCGAAAAGTGTTCAACTAGAAATTATCTTTGACACATGACGAAAATCAGATTTGTCTCAACTTGATATTTCTGAACGAAAAATCTTTGTTTTTAGAATTTACAAACGATAAATATTTCGTATTAAATTTATTTCTTCAGTTGGTAACATATTACGGAAATGAATAACGAAACTATCTCTGATTATTCGATAGAATTCGATTTTTTTAAAGGACAAACGTCATCCATATCCACTACTAATCTAACCATGACTACAAACAGTATCATTTTCGAAAGTTTAGTCACCATAATAATTTTAATCGCAGAAACAATTCCAATAGATGAAATAAATACAACAACTCATTCGGAATGAATTTTCGTTGATTGAACTTCAATAAAAGCATAGACAAGGAAATATCTTTTTGTTTTATTTTTAACGTGAAATTTTATATTTCAATCTTTTTTTAATTAACTTCTCAATTATCTACTTCATTATTCAAACCTAATCGTACAATTTCTCTGTTCGAATACAACTATTATTCCATCATGGATTTTAGTGTTTCAATTGAATGAATTCTAATCAAATGACGATTTGATTGAAAACGAATGACAAATCGAAAATTGTGATCGATTCGTTCGTCAGCTGAGAAAGAATTTGAATCGATGTCGAGCGGCATCTCAATAACGTGAATTGGTTATTTGATTTATTCTTTATTATTGTATTCTTAACAAATAAATGAAAGACAAAGGATTAGGACAAGATTAATAGTAAGTTCTTGTTATTCATTAAATAAAGAAAATGAAGCTGATTTATCATCATTTGATCAATGTCTTCAATCATTATAAGTGTTACATTTTACTCAACAATTCTTCACGATTCAAATAAAAAAATGCTAAACAATTATAACATATTTAACATAATGGTTTTACATTTAATGAATGCTCAACCATTCAAATAACATCAAATGATAATTTCAGTTTTACTTTTCGTTCAATTGATCAACCACATATAGAAAAATATCAAATAAATCAAATTAGATTAAAACAAAGAAATTCTTTTTAAATAAAAATTTATTTTTTATTTAGACAATGCAAATAAATCATTCATCAACTCCATAGTCAATTTGTAAAGAAAAAATAATAAAAAGAAAAACATGAAAATGAAACAATTGTTGTTGAAGAAAATCGTGCTCCTTATCAGCCAAATAATTATTCGTTATTATCCAAATATTAGTTATCAAAGAGTCTGTCTTTCGTCAACTATTTATTTATCAAAAGAACAAATTCAATCACAATTAAATGATTATTCAAGATTAACAAAAGTTATAGCATTAAAAGAAAATTCATTTTCATTGACAAACAATGCATGTTTATTCTAATTGAATAAATCCTGAATCATTTTTTGAAATTTTATTATATTCAAAAATTTATTTTGCTCGATATAATAATGGGATTAATGATAAGTTAAAATAACTTCTTTTTCTTTCAGATCGCAAATGATATCATCCAATAGTTCAAAATATAAAAATTTAAATAATAAAGTAAACTATAAATTGAAGTTTTTTTAAAATTCCAATAAAGTCAATGTATTTAGATTGTATTTGGAAGATTATTGGAAACGGCATTAAATTCATTATTGGTTGATGAGGAAAAATCAACAATGGTTTCCAACTTCGTTGATGATCATGCTAAAGACTTGTACAAATACAAATACGAAAACTATCGTAAGTTGAACAGAATTTATTATCATTTAAATTGAATTTTTTTTAGAACTGATTCGAGATGATAATGATGATGAAAAAGAAAAAAAAACAAAAGATAAAGTATGTCTGTGTCTTAGTAATTCATATGATTTTATCTTACTCGTTTGTTAGAAGAAATCTAATGAAAAATATCAAGATGAAAAAATCAATAAACTTGCCGCATTAATCAATCTTGATGATTCGAAAGCATATATTGAAAACAATATGCAGTTAATATCTCAAGAAACAATTGATTATTTAAAGTCATGGTCAACTGATTTAGAAAGAGATAATGTAAAATTTATTTTTTTTTTATTCGAAATCGATTGAAAGAACAAAATTATTTTTTAGGATTTTATTGGTATGGAACGTGTTGCTCATCAAACAATGATTATCATATTCATTCATCGATTAATTCATAATACAAACTTGAATCTAACTGAATCGATTCAAGATTTTTTTTCAAAAGTTTGATTTATTGATTTCTTTAATTGAAAATAAAAAATAAAAATTTTATTTAGAATAAAAAATAATGAAAGATATAAACAAATCTTTAACCAGGAACTTAATGCACTTCGAGATCTTATTCGTGATAATGCAGAACAGAAAAACCAAGATTTTAATACACAAAATGAAAAAGTCAATTTAGTTCGATCAAAAAAAAAAAAATAAATAAATATCATGTTTTGTTTTAGAAAGAGCAACAAAAACGTTTAGGTGCAGGTGGTATATTAGATCCAATTGAAGTTATCAAATCATTACCAATGGTAAAAAGTACCAATGACTGTTTATTTTACTTTTGATTCTGTTAAGGTATTACTGGAATGTTTGAAATCACGTGATGTTGAACAATTGCAAGATGTTTTATCAAAAATGACTCAAGAAGAAGCTGATCAACATCTTGATCGTTGTATTAAGTCGGGTTTATTAATGGTAAATACAAAAAATGCAGAAGGTGATGGTGAAGAAGAAACGAAAAATTATGAAGAAACTGGTACACAAGATATAGAAAAATGATAAACTTGACAAGAAAAAATTTGAACTCTTCACACATGTTTCACTTTTCTTTTTCTTTTTTTATTGTAACCTCTATTTTCTTTATTTTGTTGAGAAAGCTGAAGCTAATAAAATAACGATTGACTTCATGTAATTTTTGTCGTATTTGATTTAAATCAACTAAACATGTCATTCACTACTCATTCTGATAATAGATAAATAAAGCACATGAAATATTTTAAAGTAAATTAGTTCTCCTTCCACTTAGCAATGTTTTAAATATGAATTTTTCTATTTATTTTTCAAATATTTTAAATAAAATTTCTATTTAAACGTTTGTGGTACTAGACATAGTCAATTAGCTGATTTACTTCATCTATTTGATGCAAATGAATATTTAATTTAAGCAAATTATCTATTTCTTGGTTAATAAAATCTCATTTGATTGTATTTACATCCGATTTTTGCCTATGTAAGGAATTACATTGATCAAAGAATAATGTTACTTACAAAAATCATTATGCTTTTGTTTTTATAAAATAAACTATGCAGAAAATTTCTTTTTTTTTTTTGTTATGTGATAGTTATCAATGGGCATCGATTAACCATACATATGATTTTTATAATTAAGTTAGAAGATGTTACAACGTTCAATTATGAAAACATTTATTAATTGTTTTAATTGGTTATTTACTGAAAAAACAAATTATTAAAATAATTCTTTTATAATTATGCTGATCTTAGTTCAGATTTACATTGATTTAAACAAATAAGATACATTGCAAGAGTAACTGATATGGTTAATAGAGGATTTTTTTATGATCTTGTTTCATTTGATCAAGATAAGAATACATCAGAATGTGGAGAAAATGATCATAGCGTATATCGTTTACATTTAGTACAACACACGTTGTTAAAGTTTTTCTTAACATGACGACATACTCTTGATCTTATTTGTCAAAGACATCAGGTTTTATTCACATAAAAAGAGAAATGAACTTTTATTGCATTAAATAATTTGAGATTGTTGAAAATGATTAGATATTTTTTGTCAAACGTCAATTAGTAACAATTGTTTTTGCATCAAATTACTATGAAAAATTTGATAATGACATTGATGTTCAGGAAAATTTAATATCTTAATTTTAAATATTTTAACTATTAACTCAGTAGACCATGGAATGGAAGAAAATACATAAATAAAAGGAAAAATAACACATACATCGAATCTTTAGATGAATATAGTTTATACATGGTTATTTTATACTATTATTATATTTCTAAGGTTTAAACACATTCTTTCAATACTTTTATTTAATAAAAAATAAGTTCGAAACATACTTGCAAATTTGTAAGTATCATATTTACACTTAATCTAAACAACAAATTATCTGTTAAAATGTATTTGATAGATGATAAATGCAATTATATTATCACATAAGTGATGATGCAAATTTTTTCTCCTTATCAATGAAAGCAATTTTAGGCAGAAAGAAAAATAGCATCGGGCATTCATCATCATATCACATGACTATATGAATATTATTCTCACGGACGGCAACAAGAAAAATAACATATTGTATATATAGATTGAAAGAAGAAGAGAGATGACTGAAGTCAACAATAATCATTAGACATGAATATTTTAAATAAGAACGATATTAATACAGTTGATCTACCAGATGAAATATTACAGTTTATTTTCAATAAACTGTATATGATCGACATGCTATATTCATTAGTAGGTGTAAATCAACGATTTGATCGATTAACACTCGATTCTCTCTATATACATCATCTCGATTTTTCGATCGAATCATCCAATAATTATAATTCTTCAGTGCATACTCATATTATCGATAGAATTTGTGAAAAAACTTTACCCCGAATTAATAAGAAAGTAAGTAAAATTACTTTCGAACCATTTTCTATAGAACGTGTTCTTGGTATCATTCATTATCCTCGACTTCATTCGATATCATTTATCAATTTTCAACCAAAAATACTCTTCCAACATTTAACAGGTCTGTATTATCAATTCGATTTGATTTGATTAATTATTGATACTTTGTTTGTTTTTATATTTAAGATAAAACAATGTTATGTCTTCTTACTAATCAAATAACACATATCACTGTTAATATTAATATTGAGAAAACAGAAACATCTAATGAAAATGAACCAAATATATTTGAATTCATATTAATATACAGTAGATGTTTAAATGATTTGACGTTTTTTCAAAATTCTTCAAGAGAATATCTAACAATTTCATCTTTAAATAGTTCACATAGAAATTCTCTATCTTCAACTCTGACTAAATTGATAATAAATGTCAATAGTTTTGATGATTGTCTGTATCTTCTTAATGGATGTCTTCAATCTTTATCAACGTTGATCATTCGCATCTATAAAATAGATCGTTCATCATCGATGATAGATAATACAGTAGGTATTTGTGTGATTATTGAAAACTATTGATTGTACTATTCTTTTTAGAAAAAACTTTTTAAATTAAAATGTTTTTCATTATCAACAGATCAGTATGTATCTGATTATGATAAACAAGTTGTTCCATTACTCCAACGAATGTTAAATCTTGAAGAACTAACGTTATTCCTTTCAGTAACACGAACTAAATCAAGTTATATTGATGGTAATCAATTATACAATGAAGTTCTTAACTATATGCCACAACTAAACAAATTTATCTTTAATATACATACTCACATTATGACCGATTATAGTAAAAAAAAAATTGATCTTCCATCAAATTCAGATATTCGAAATAGTTTTATTAAAAGAGGAATTCAATCAATTGACACATGTTCCGATGATAAATTAATAAATAATAGAGGCAATTGTCATGTTTATTCTCTTCCGTATCAATTCAACGAATTCTTATTTATGGGTAGCTGTTTTAAAGGTGGAAGATTCGAAAAAGTTCGATTGTTATTAATGCATGATAATCGTCCATTTGAACATAAATTATTCAAAATAATTTCTCAAGACTTTCCTTTTCTTCAAAGATTAATCATATTAAATGATATACCAAAAAAAAATAAACAAGATCATTCATCTACATTAATTACGTTTAATCATCTATTTGAACTCGATATTATGAATGTACATCCTGACTATGTCTTACAATTTCTTTATGATAAAAACACTCGTCTACCTTGTTTGACAAATCTCATAGTTAGTTACAGAATATTAGTAAATGTAACAAATAATTTTACTAATGATGGGACACGTCTCAATTGTTCGAAAATAAAATCTCTAGTTACATATCAAACATTTGTTGATACACAAAACTTTTATTCATATTTTCCTTCTCTGTAAATATTAGTCTTATATAAATCATTTCAATAAAAAAAAAATTCGACAAAGAAAATTAAAATATATAGTTCATTTGACTATAAGAAATTTCAATAAAATCATAATATGAAAATAAAAAGAACAGGATTTGGGTGTGGGGTGTGGGTGTGGGCGTGGGTGTGTCTGAAAAAATGAAGAGCCACGCACCCACACCCCACGCACTCACCCACACACACCCATCACCCACACCCATACTCTATACACCCCACACGCACCCACACCCTCAAGAAAAACTGCCGATAAAACGAGAACAAAAACTGAACAAGTTAATATAAACACGAGTAAGTTTGACTGATTCCATGTCTTAAGAACTAGAAAGTGTTCACGTCGTTTCTATCGTGTTGACAGGGTGTGGGTGATTAAGAGAATAACCCACACCCACACCCACCCACACTTACTCCAAATCCATACGGACTAGAGTAGTGAGAATCTTTGTTAAGTATCGCTATTGAGCTTGACAAGAAGATTTTACTGTTTCACAGGTAAGAAAAGAACAATATACAGAATAGTGCAAAGACACTTTATTGAAAAGAAAATGGAATATCTCCATTACGGCTCGAGCAAACCACCTGATATTTTTACCAAGAATAGAGGCATATTCACACTCCAAATCCATACTGACAAGGTTAGTGACAACCTTTGTTAACTATATTGGTTTTTTCCTGTCTGTGAAACAGTAAAATTTTCTTGTTCAGTTCAATAGTGATACTTAACAAAAATTCTCAATATCCTTGTCCGTATGGATTTGAAGTTTGAACATGCCTCTATCCTTGGCAAAAAAATGAGCTCGTTTGGTATAGCCTTAATGAAGCTATTCAAATTTTTCTATATTTAGTGACTGTCCGGACACCCTAGATAATCTCTTTTTGTATGAGGGTGTAGGTGTGGGTGTGGGTGTGGGTGTGCTTTCTAGTAATACTAACACCCACATTCACACCCCACCCACACTCACAACCACACCAACACCCATTTTTCTCATTGCCTTTCAAGTATTTTGTTACTGTTCATTTAATGGTCGTTTTTGTTTTGTCATTGAAAACTTTTTTTTCATTAGAATTGACCTATTTGCAGTGTTGAGTGTTTTTAACAGTTAATACGAGTTGTATACGTTTTTTGTTGTTGTAAGTTTCTCTACCTTTGATATAATTTTGTTGTTTGTCTATTGTCTCTCAAACCAGTCATTACAATGTTAAGGAAAATTTAATTAAAAATTCAAGTTATGCGCATGTAGTATTCTGCCTTCGAACATACTTGAGGACAATGTGAGCAACAAACGAAACACATCGTTTCAAGTTGCAAATCACTCTTCCGGAAAAACAAACACACACACACTTATCATATGCATGACGCCGGTTTCAAATAACTTGTGGTATATTATTCTACTTCAATAAGATCTTTGTTAAGTGGAGTGATCTTCGGTTCTTATAGGCAAGTTGGCGTGAATAGTCGCCATCAATTTAGACCTACAGGGATGTAATTGATCAAAAACTTTCTACGTAGAACTAGCGTAAAATGGCAAAACCTTAGAAAACGACACATACCTAATCAAGAATTTCTCCAAATAATACTACATCGGACTTTCATTCATACACAAAATATTCAATAAACCGCTTGCCTCACATAACAACAATATATTTCGATGAGTAATCAAAAGGATAACTTCTCGCATCTATTCATCACAGTAATTTATACCGTATTATTTTTTTCATTTCTACTCAATATGGCTTCCATTATTTTCTATGTGCTACATATACAAAAAAATCTATCTGTAAACATGTGGACATACCACATTTTAGAACTAGAACCTCATATACTTTCCATTAAATGAAAAATTCTCTATTCCCCCCCCCCCTAGTTTACATCACGTAATACACTAACTTTCTTGAATAAGCATAGAAAATGAAACAACACTGATAAAAAAAAAGAGAATAAACAGCCATCTAACAGATGCAAAAAAACAGGCTTTTCTAAAAACAGGCTCATTTTCTAAAAAAACACAGTTCATTCATTCCTTTTGATTACTAATAATCTATTAACATATAATCACACTCATTTATTTGAGAATCTCTTCAAAAATTATTGGGTGCTTGTTTTCTAATACATTTTACCCGATAATATATTTTTGTGATTATTACTAGCTTAGAAGTTTTCCTAAAAAACTTCTCACTGTAGTTTTTCACAGTAGAAGACTTATATACATTTATAACATCATATAATCATAAAGCAATTGATAAGTATAATTTTAGCACTTATCGAAACCGGTCTTGCTAGCTATTGAAATGATTTTACTTAAAATCATTCTACTAACACACCCACACCCAGTTGTGGTAGAAGTGAATAAAAGCTGATGCCCATAGCATCGATAGACCTTCGATATTTTAATTTTCCATCCTTCTTTTTTATTCTTACTATTTACATCTTGCTTTTTTATCTTAATGGCTAATTCGTTCTAAGAGAACACATATTACATTGTTTACCAACATTACATATACACGTTCTATTTGGGACGCTATCTCACTCTTTCTCTCCATCCAGTACTAATCATCAATACTAATTATAACTGTTTGTCTAAGCCCAGACACGTGTCATTCGATGAGTAATCAAGCTTACCGAAATAATCGACACACTATTTCCCTCTCCTTTTCAACGACGCTCTATGATGAACAAGTGTTATATCTATTTCACATGGATCCAACAGCTACCTATTGTATAAATAAAAATTGCGTAGCTTTCCATATTATCTTTCTCAAATATATCGTTTATAGACGAGTGTGTTACATAGTGCTTCACTTCTCTTCGCTTCGGTCCAACTATTATACATATGTTCTTGTTCTTTTCTTTTTCTATTTATCTGTTGTATGTATGCTCTTTCTCGTCTTACTCACTTTTCCTAACTGACGTCTTTGTTGAGTAAGAAGAACCATTGTCTTTTTCTTTCTATTGTTCATTTTCTAAACAGACGGACGAAGCTTCTTAACTTTTTCTCTAGTGCGTCTATTGTCTTTCTCCTATGTATATATACTTGCTGTTTTCTTCAATAAACGGATCCGATATTCATTCATTCAAAAAATTATATATATGTAACTGGGGGCCTGACCAGCTTGTTGTCAAGTCAATATCACAACAAGAAATACCGGATACAAATTCACTAAGAAACTTAATACACATTGAATGTCAGAGACTAGAACAACTCGCAATTTGAAACATACATCTATATCGTGATCATTTATTAAATAATAAAACCTGCATATATTCAACAATCGATCATACTTCGGAAAAAACCATGCTCGATACTGAACATTTATCAATTACTTCTGCTAATGCACTACACCACGATCAAAAAACTTCAACTAATAATGATGATCAACATTTCTTAATTGAACCATCAAATGATTCAATACAGTCCATTGACAATAATCAACAAAAAACTAGCACGAATACCATCGCGTGCTAATCAATATTCTTCGACTCAAACAACAGGTGACACATGTCAACATATGATGAAAAATGCAATTGAATCATCAACAATACATCTTCAACAAAACATTGTGGATAACTTTGTAACATTTTCAGGAAAAAAAGGTGAAGATGCAGGAAAATGGCTAGATCATATTTTTGAAGTTATTGAACAACAAGAATTAACACCAAGTGAACAACGTGATATAGCTGCAAGAAGATTAACTGATGATGCTTTATTATGGTATCGTCTTAATCGTCTAAAAATGCCTGATATGCAATGTTTTATTTAACACTTTTTACTCACTTATAATCCACCGCATGCAAAAGTTCCCACTACTGATGCAATCTCCACAGATGTTCGTAATACATTAACGGACGAGGTACTGGCAGAGAAAGATTCAGACGAAATTCATGATAATACAACGAAGTCGAACATTATGGAAAATCATTATTTGGAATCATCATGTCGATCGACATCACCTCTACAAGTGATACAATCAGCTAGGAATGAAAAGGTTAAACTTTTTTCAAACTTTTCTGGCGCTGAAAACTCCTTAAATTGGTTAAAAAATTTACAACAAATTGGTAAATCACTTAAATTAAATGAACAGCAAATATATGAATTGGCAACAATAAAATTAAGTGGTCCTGCTCAAGAATGGTTTTATCATCAAGATGAAATTGATAATTGGTCTTCTTTCAAAGAAGCTTTCTTATATGCTTTTCCACCACCAATTCAACCAACCAACATTGACTACTTAGCTCAATTACTAGCACATAAACAAGGCGAAACAGAACCAGTTGGCAAATTCGTACAAGACATCAATCGTCTTTGTCTTAAATTGGATAATAAAATCAGTGAAGAAGACAAACTTCAGTACCTTCGACGAGGTCTTCGTCCACAATTCCAGCATTATGCATTATCAATATCATCATCACAAGATTTTCTTACCATAATGCAACAACACGAACAAATAGAAAAAGAAAAAGTAACAAAGTTCCAATCATTTTCTTCACTTAGATCATCATCAAACGCTCCATATAATTATCGAGGGGTAGTTACTTCGTCATCATCCAGAACTTCAGGTTTCGGTCAACAACAACAACAATTATTAAATCGTCCAGATCGTAATTATTACAATCATCAACAAAATAATCATTCAACATATTATGAATCACCTGATTATTATAATAAAAATTCACATGCTCAGACATCTGCACAACAACAACAAGCAAATAATTACCTAATATGTTATCAATGTAACAAACCGGGCCACCTACGAAAGGATTGTCCGGATATCAACTCTTCTCAATATAATCAACAACATTTTTAACAAGGGAGTCACTAGATGGTGGTGCCTCCGTCAATTCCATCCAATATCCATCACCGTTACGCTTTATTTATGTACCTGTTAATAATCATTTTATGAAAGTACTTGTTGACACAGGTGCAACCAATAGCATCATTCAACAATCATCACTTTCAAAAATACGTCATTCTCGATTTTATCCGGTACAACAACAATTTTTTTTGGCCAATAAAACATCAATTTCTATCATTGGATATGTTACATTAGAAATAAAAATTCAGCATATTAAAACATATGTAACGGCAGCAATTACAAAAACATTATGCTGTGATGTAATTTTAGGTGAAGATTGGATTAGACATTACCAAGTAACAATAAACGGTTTTACAAATAAAATTGAAATCTTAGGAAATAAAGCATCAGTTCCACTTCGAACATCTGCTAGTAATCGTCGAATTCCTGTTAAACTGCGACATTCAATAACCATTCCACCTCATACATAAGAAATGGTTGAAGCTTTTACCACTATATGACAAGCATCAAAAGTGTTATTTTCACAAGAAATTATTCAAATACAAGATTATTGTACAAATTTAATTATTATTAATATAAATGATTATCCTCTATATTTGACCAGTGATACGATTTTGGGATTTATATCCTTTCCAACACGGGATGATCAAATAGTTAATAAAAACGACATAGAATTAAAAAATAATAATGACATTAAATTCGCAAATCAAGCATTTCCTATTATATTGACTGATGAAAGTTGTGATGATAATCGTAGTTATCAACATTATGAAAATTATAATTCTAAAGCAATCCAACATGCGCATATGATACCACCATATGTTAACACAATCAAAAATTCAACACAAGTTACGTCATCCATTGCTAACGATATTAAAATAACTCTCGACCAAGTAGTGGAACATATTGTAAATTTACAGGAAAAAACGGAAACAAGAAATATTATAGGAAAATATAAAAAAATTTTCGATACTTCTTCACCAACAATAGCACTTACACCAATTCATCATACAACACCAACAGGCGATCATCCACCAATCAATTCTGTTCCTTATCGCAGGTCTTTACAACAACAACAAGCGTTAAAGAAAATAATCGATCCACTGGAGAAGTCAAATCAAATCCGACTATCGTCTTCACCATGGTCATCACCAGTGCTATTGATCAAAAAAAAGGATGACGATTATAGATTTGTGGTAGATTATCGTAAGTTAAATGGCATCACAACGAAAGATTCGTATCCAATTCCAACAATTGAATCAACTCTACAGCAATTAGCTGGAAACTGTTGCTTTTCGAAACTGGATTTACGTTCCGGTTACTTCCAAGTACCTATTAGTGAGATTGACAAACCCAAAACGGCTTTTATAACGACTACTGGCTTATGGGAATTTAATGTACTCCCAATGGGTTTAACCAATGCACCGCCAAGTTTCCAGCGGATCATGTATAACCTCGTCGTCAATGGTCGTGAACATTGTTGTTTAGTATATCTTGACGATATAATAATCTTCAGTAAGACATTTAAGGATCATATGAAACATTTGGATGAAATTCTTAGTATCCTCGATAAACATCGATTTCAATTAAATCCTAGTAAATGTTCAATTATGAGAACAAAAATTGATTATCTGGGACATTCAATTAATGAATATGGAATTGCACCACTTTATGATAATATTAAAGCAATTCGAGAATTACCAATACCTGATCATCCAACATTGAAACAAGCTAATGAATTTATAGGTGGACTCGGATTCTATCGGAAGTTTATAAAAAATTTTCAAAGATTGCGGCTCCTATTCATCGTGTAACTAATTTGACCAAGGACAACAAACATAAATTTAAATGGGATGAAGAACAACGACAAGCTGTCCAACAATTGAAACAGATTATTACTGGACCGGATTTAGTACTTGAATTTCCCGGTCCAAAATTATCTTATGTTCTTTCTACTGATGCGTCAAGAGTTGGACTCGGTGCGGTGTTAAAACAAATAGCTGAAGACGGACGAATAAAAATTATTTATTACTTGTCACGGGTTTTAACAAATACTGAATTAAGATATTCTACGACAAAATTAGAAGCATTGGCCATTGTCTGGGCTAGAACAAAATTACGTCCATATTTACTTGGCAAAGATTTTAGAATTGAAACTGATCATTGTCCACTATGTCAATTTCATAAAAAAAGATCACGTAGTGAACGTCTCGATCGATGGGCAATTGAAATATTATTCGAATACAACATTACCGAAATTAAATATAAAAAGGAGAAATGTCATTGTGATGCAGATTTACTTTCCCGTTATCCACTACAAAGTAATCAAAGTTTTTCTAATGACATTAGTATAAAAAAACAACATGAAGGTTATTTATTCCCGTACACAGATGAATTATATGACAATGACTCAGGTATTCAACCAACAGCATCGGTTAATGTGATTACACGTTCAGCAGCTCGAGCTAATAATAACCAACAAGATAATGGGGTAAAATTAACAAGTGTTTATAATACTCCACTAAGGGTCAGACAACTACAAGAAAAAAATTCGTCTTCGTCATCATTTGCCAATATGGCTTCAACGGCATCACCATCATCGAATACGAATGAGAAATCAACGGTATCGTCATCATCAAATGCAAATGCTTCAGCAGAAGTTTATTCATCATGTACCGGTTTCAGTATGAGGAAGATTAAAGAAGAACAATTAAAAGATCGTGCAATTCAAGAGACAAAGAAAAATCTATCTAGTAATCAAGATTACGAAATTATTAATGATATTTTATATAAATTAGTTCCA
>CAJNSZ010000030.1:122808-172697 GCA_905329745.1 Rotaria sp. Silwood2 | reverse complement strand
GAAAAAGAGGAAACAACCAAGCGAAATGCGGTAAGCTATAAGCGAAAAAACATGTTCTCAACACTTTTGTGGTTAATGTGTTGCCTGCTCTTAACCATTTCAATTTTATGAAGGATTTCTGAATGTTCTCTATACATTTATCGATAGTTGGTTTCAAGGACAGCTTACTTGTCCAAGTAAAACCCAAATATTTAAAGGATTTTACAACTTCGATCTTCTGTCCATCCATAGTGATATTTATTTGTGGTATTCTAACTTGTGAGAAAAAGATTTGTGCTACTGTTTTACTAACATTTATCGGTTGTTTCCATTTCCGTGAGTACGCTGAGATCTGATTGCATACTTTAGTCCCTTCTCTCTCTAGAAATTCCATCATGGGCGCTAAATTTTTCGATATTGGGGGTCGGATGAGTACGTTGAGGTCGTCTGCAAAAAGGTGAGCCGAGTGTGCTCCGAGAACTGTAGTCAGATCACTATGAAAAACGATAAAGAGATACGGGCTTAAACTACTACCTTGTGGAAGACCCGAGAAAATTTGAAATTTATTCGAAATTTTCTCTCCAAAGACAATATATGCTTGTCTATCGTTTAACCATGATACACAAAATTTGAGCACACCGTGAGGCATACCCAAGCGATTCAGTTTAACTATAAGTGCTGCATGCCAGATTTTGTCATAAGCTTTCTGATAATCAACGTATATAGCTAGTGTTGGTATATTGGCTGCCATATTATTATCTACTTCCTGATAAATAGAGAGTACTCTTGTGGGGAGAAGACATCCGGGACGAAATCCTGATTGTTCTGCTGGAATTAATTGGTTCGTTTCTGCCCAATATCGTACCTTTTCCAATATCACTTTTTCAAAGAGTTTCGAATGTGTTGCAAGAAGTGATATAGGTCTAGTTTGATCACAACGCGGAACACCTGCTTTTAATTTATTTAATGTTACTATTTTAGCTAATTTCCACTGCTCTGGATATCTACTTTCTTTAAGCCATACATTAAAACACTTTGACAAGCATGTAATGTAACTAGGTGGAAGCAATTTAATCATAAAGTTCGATATTTGGTCAAAGCCTGATGACTTTTTTGGTTTAAGCTTTTTTATGAATTTTGTTATTTCAAAGGCACTTGTTAGTTCTACTGTTTCTTCTGAAATACTTAATTCATTTAGTAGTATTCTATGTTCTTCTTCAATTTTCGTGTCATTTGAGTCGTCTTTTTTTATTTCCGTTTTTTTGAACTGGTTTTCATAGTATGAAAACAGTGTATCAACTATTTCTTTTTTGTCTGATATTACCGATTGTCCGTTATCTAGTTTTGAAAAAGGCAAGCTTTTGGATTTGTATACACGAGACAAGTGAGACCAGAAACCTTTTTCTGGTCGATCAGATTTTTCTCTGATTGTTGACAAGAAGGACTGCCAACAAGACGATTTATGTATTGCAATTTCTCTTCTTACTTCCCGATTTATCACTCTTAACAAAACACGTGTCTCTTCATTCTGACAGCCGCTCTTTCTCTCTCTGTAATATTTATTTCTTATTCTTCTAAGCTTTTTCAATTTATCTATTATGAGCGGTGGTAGTGATGGTCGGTATTTTTCTTTTTCCTTCCACACGGTTATTCTGTTTTTTAATGCCGCGAGGAATCGAGTGTAATTATTGTACCACTCATCCACTGATGTTATAACTTGCTCTTTGATCCAAAAATCTTGAAGAAGTGCCAGCATTCCTTCAAAAATATGCCACCTAACACAAGGGAAAAAATTTTTGATTTCATAGCCTATATTTTCACACGTCAATACAATAGGCCAATGATCGCTGGTACCGAAAAACATTGTCTCAGCATTTACTCCGTCAATGTTGGAGAAAGTGAGATCGATATTTCTCAGGGAGCGTTTTGAAGAATGTGAAGAAGAAGGAATGTATGTCAGATTATTTTTTTCTATCCATTCTTTCAAAATTTTACCACGTTTATCCGACGCTGTACTATTCCATTCATCTAATGACGCATTGAAATCTCCTGTAATAATTGTTCCTTGCGTTATAAATGGACTTAAATCGTCGAGGTTACGCTCTTGACCTTGAGGCCAATATATTCCGATGATTCGAATCGGATCGGAGAGATTAAAAACATCTACGATTACAGTGTTTTCGATATCTAATTGAACTTGCGTAGCTCTTAAATGTTTTCCTATCGAAACACACACATCACCACTTCTATTTGTACCTTGTTGGTGAAACGTATTAAAGTTTGGTATAGTAAACTTATTCCATAATTCACCAACTTCTGTCAAAACACTAATTGATGCATCTACTTTATAGACTAGATCTACTACTTCTAAATGGCGGGTACCCCAACCTTCCACATTATAGCATAAAATATTTAGAGGGGCTATTTCAGACGGCAAGTACTTATTATTATGCTCCTCCCATTGCTGTAAAACTGAGGATAATGTACTACCAGAATACCACTCATCTAGGAGGCAGCGAGTAAATTCAATGTCTTTTCCTGTGAAGTTCCACTTATCTAATTGTGTTAATGATTGCATCTTTCTTTCTATATGTTTAGTGTGCAGAAATGAAGGGAAAAAATTCTTAGCTGTTGGTTTGAGAATTGAATTCACGTTCATCGAGTATTTGTATTGCTTGATGCAGATAATGTATTTATATCTTTGCTTGTTTGACCATCTTTATGCGTGTCGAGAACTTGTTTCGATGACGTATTACTTGTACCAGCTTGTAACTCTTCCAGGATAGTTGTAAAAGGTAGATGTTTTCTTTTTACTTGAATTTTCGCTATCTCACATAGAGGATTCACTATATTCTCCATCACTTCACGTATTGAACATAGCGTATTTTTCATGGTTTTCTGTAATAATTCCAAAACTTCTGCATCGTGTTTCATACGCATGTCCATTTCTTCGAACTTTTTCTCCATTCGTATATTTGCTTCAGTCATAATTGACAACTGTTTATTTAGTGCTGTAAGAACACCTGTTATTTCTGTAAATTCAGTTGTTGGTTGATGCGTTGGTACTTGTTTTAATCCCCAAGCTGCTACTTTATTTCGATTAAAATTTGATAGAGGTGGGAAGTCGTCGGGGTTAAAAATTGGTACTTGCTTATTTGGTACTGATCTATTTATTACACCACGAGCGAGTGCGTTATCGACTTCTTCTTTAAGTTGTATTTTGTATGCTTTTATAGATTCACATTGACTACTAAGAGAGTGGTGATTACCATCACATTGAGCACATCTTGGCTGTTGAGAGCAGTTGTGTCTTTGAATGTCAGTAATTTCTTGTAGACATATTCGGCAGCGAGCCGTTTCAGCTTGACATTTATTTCTCATATGCCCTAAACACCAACAGCGAGTGCAATATGTTAATTTATTACCTTCTAAAAAACGTGTAATTGGTACTATAACATTTCCAATTGAGACACGTGCCATGTTGAGCGCTCGATTATACTCTTGTAAGTCTTTGACGTGAAAGCGATAATCATCTGTTTTTCGATTGTATGAATATTGGATTCTCTTTAGATTTACAACTGATGCGATTGATCGTGATATTTCTTCTTTTACAAATTCATAATCCAAGCCACGAGGTATATATCTGATGACTAATGCGAAACAATCAGGAATAAACTTCGGTTTTTCAATTGTTATTGGTATATTCATTATACTATTAGGCCATTTTTCGGTTGATACAAGATTAATATAATCTTCTTTGCCATTTACTCCCAATTTAAGCTTTGCTCCTGTCCATCCAACGAAACTAAATCTATTAATTTGTACATTTTGTTGTTTTAGATATTCAAAAACTTGATCCGCTGCATTGAAAGCTGATGGTACTTTTTGATCTTCATTTGTTGGGTGGAATGATATATAAAAACATGGTAGATTGCTTGAAATAGCTCGTTTCACTTGATCGAAAGGAATCTTGTGTTGGTTCATGTATTTTGATGCTAAATTTACCTGTTGATTATCGCTTGTTGCATCTAATATTATTTCATTATCTTGAAATTGTTTATTTCCAGATCGTTGTTGCTTTGGTGTTGGTAATCCTCCTGATCCAGCACTATCATTCAATCTACGTTTATTTGGCGTTGATACATCTGGTTGTATTTGTACTCTTGATTGCGACTTTTTAGATTGATTTACTTGTTTGTGAATTACTTGTTTATTTGCCGGAACATTTTCGTAGAACAGAATTAAATTGTGACCTGTTTTTTGATTTCGATATTGACCTTGTTGTTGACGAAATTGTAAGAAATCATTTAGCAATGCTTCATCGTTTGCCAGTTCATTCATAATGTATTCTCGTTGTACGCCACTACCATCATCATGACCTGATTCAATGTTGGAGGCTTCTTGTAAATTTGTCTGTTGATTGCATAAATTATAGCTCGAAGACCGTTTATTTCCTACGTCTTTTTGAACACCACCTTGATTGTGGTGATAGTTATTTTCCATCGTGTGATTTTTAACTCACTCTGATGGAAAGATAAGAGCACTTACAAAGGAATGTAAGCAAAATTGCGATGCGTCTAACTCGGACAAAGCCGAAAAGAGAAGTGACTAATCAAGTGCTGAGGATGAATAATGTGCGGCATCTAATATTTGCCCCGTGACTACAATTCTTCTTCTTGAAATCGAAATTTCATGCACATGTATTCTATATACCCACAGTGTGTCACCGGTTAAATCACCCGTTCTTATCTCACTCATACCCATCGCTACTCTAAGCTGTTCCCTCTGACAGCCATGCTTTTTCTTTACAGTTTTCGCGGAACATTGATGTATGTGCACAAAGGACACTTGAATAGTTACTTTTATTTGCGCAGAGAAAAAACTCGATAAGAAAAATGGAGAATGATGTCCTGTGTTGACTACCAACAGTGGTTTTTTTTTCAACTTTCAAGACAAAGAACACGAAGACAAGATTCAAGTGAAGTGACGTTGAATCAGCAAATATTAACAACACATTTTTATACAATAAAAATTGTTGTGCAGAGTAACCAACAGCAGTGCTTATGCATTCTACGAAATTTCCAGAGTTTCATATATCTAAGGGCACAAAAACTATACAAATTTTGTATGAAAGAAGAAAGTTTTTTGTGCACGAAACGACACCCGTTATTAATTTCAGAGAGAAAAATGCTTTGGCGTACTTATCCATCATTATTATGTCTATTTTTGATTTTGAAATATGAAAACTGAACAATAATGAAATTATTGTTATTTTCCAATAAGTGGATGATCATTCTACTTTATCTCTGATCTGATTTTTCATAAAAATGTTTTTATTTTCTGTCATTTATTTGATGCTCAAAAGTCATTTCATGTAAACATTGATTATAAGAAGGTCCATGTTTGTTTTTGATAATTAATGTTCAACAAACATTCTCAAGAAAAATCATCGTCGTTCAAATGATTCTATCTGTTTTTAATTTTCTCTCCTACTTTTATAATTCGAAAAACACCACTAGAAAAAGCAATCAGTGAACGAACCTAGGAACGAAAGACTAACGAACGAGATTCAATAGATATTGTGACGCTGCGGCTGAGGGTGCCGCAGAAAGCTAGACACATATCTCAGCCGCCTATCACAAGGGGCTTCAGTATGAGTGCCACTGAAGGCTTGACCAGTGTTTCATGGATGAAAATAAAAGGATTACGGTTGTCACCTCTTCTGTTTTTAGCAGAAAAATGCTGCTTTTTGAAAGTTTTTCTCTTTTTTCAATTTTTTTCTTCTTGTTAAAAATATTTTTCTTTTTACAATGTATATCAACAGTCTTTCAGTCTACTAATTGTTTACATTAAAAATAGAAGAAATATCGATATCTCCATTTGTTCATGTCTGCTCTAACTCTGAACCTTAGTTTTTGAAACAACATCTGTTTTTTTTTGTTCTTTACAAAAAAGCACAAACTTTACCTTCATGGTTCGTCTTGACTTTTTTTCTGTCTAGAGTTAGAATAATCACGGTCAAGATCATGTGTCGTATAGCAGCTTGTAGCATTGAAATAATGCAAGTATAGCTTGAGTACACTTTTTCCTCGATTAATCACTATATTAAATTAGTTCTTAAAAATTATTTGAACAAGTCTAACAATAGTTGAGATATTTAAAAAAACGACAAAATCTCAGTTTGCAACATCAGATTGTTCTATACTCGTTTTATTCACACAGAAAGCACTTCGTTATCCCGTCTACGATTCCTAACGTACGAGCGGATAAGCTCAAAAGAAGACAACTACCTAGCAACTCGTGATGAAATATAGTTTAATCAGATTGAAAAGGAAAAAATTTTAATCGATTCTAATTTTGAAAAATATTCATATCGGACTTAAAATTGCTATCGTTTCAAAATTGATCAACTTTTTTACATGTTTAGAACCGATGAATAGAATTCTCCTAATGACATAATTAATATTGAGATGCTTCTAAACAAATCATATGTACGAAGATTCTGACTCGTATCATCAAAAACTTCGGATCTAGTTATAAAAAATATTTTAGCACTTTTTATAACTGATTAACGATATTTTCAAACTTAATGTCACGGATCATGTGTTGAATCATTTCTTACTGGATTTTATATGAGAAAGATTGGAATGTGGTGAGCAATCCTCTACTTTTAACCGTTAAAAAACAGCTCGAAAAATAATTTAGCATGAGAAAAATGCTTTCTGCTTTTTTTCTGCTTTTTGAACGTTACAAGATGTCAATCCTGAAAGAGACTGACGAAGACTGAGTGGCGATTTACTTAGTCGCATTTGGTGAGCATTTTGGTTTTGTGAAAGTTCACATTGATCGCGATTCTAAAAAAAAACAACGAGGAGTAGATATGGCAACAGATCATTGAGTATATTATCCACAAAAAACGACACCATGAACTACGAAAAATCAAAGAGGGAGAGCGAGATTCGGCAGGCCCGGCAGCGCTGCGCCTGAGGGTGTCGCTAAAAGCATGAAATATCGATCAGCCGCACACACGCAAGGTGCGTTAGTGCGGGTGCCGCTGGAAGCGTAACACATATTTGAGTCGCGTACATTATACGGAGCAACGGTACTGGTGCCGCTGTGTTTAATAAGTGAAAATCTGTTGTTCAGCTGACTGAAAATGATCCGATACAAGTAAAAGACCTAGAAAAACGACTGACTCTTGTTATTCAATTAGCAGAAGAAATATTATCGAATAAAAAGAGTAGATGGTTACGTATCGATGATAGATATCTCGTTTGAACATCGGGTTTATTTGATAAGTAAGGGGGAGAAGTCACAAATAATCAGAATAGCTTATCACTGTTCATTGATGCATTTTGATGACGATCTTCTTAAGTTTTCTAGCGTAGTCAGTCACACAATGATCGTTGATCTCAGCTGGAGCAGTCATAAGCATAAGAAGCTTTGTACTGGTGTTACAAATTGAATAACGAAAATAAATAAATCAAGTTGATCCATATAGGCTAATGTCGATCTGTAATTGATTTCGAATCTTAGTCCTAAGGTGATAATAATCTCGATAGAACGGATTGACTTTTGTTGGACGATAATTGCCTGCCACTTTCAACGCATCGGAATACGGAGTGCGACCATAATACCATGAAGCCGACGCTAATTCAATCACTGAAATATGCGTGACAATATCACTAAAACTAACCCATTGATGAATTCGATGGTAGAGTTTCCCATGGAGATGGCTTTTGTGACTACCATCTAAGTGCACTAAGACATTGCTATCGTCTAAGATGTTTAGCAAAAGTTCGAAGTTTTCAATGAAAATTTCGCAACAACATGGACGATTTTTTCAAAAAAAAACGAAATTTCGAAGGGTTTCTCATCCGCGAAACGGTTGAAGATCGAAAGTTTTACACCATTATACCTTAAAGAGAGTGAAATTTTGACACCTCGTAAAGCATCAATAATTCATATTTTTCACTTATAGTCGATCGAATTCCAGATACCGAGCAATATATTTACACGCATTACACACTCTAGTCACCCTTGTGGTGTGCACCTCAAATATGTGTCTCACTTTCTGCGGCACCCGCACTAACGACCTTGCACATGTGCGTCATTCAGAATGTATCATGCTTTCAGCGGCACCCTCAGTCGCAGCGCTACAATATCTACTGAATCTTGCTCGCTATTCGTTTTTTCGTTGCTTTTTCTACTTTCTTTGAATTTTCAAATGTACCCAAAGTAGCGTAGTTGATATCAGTTCGAAACCATATACTCAATACCCTTCCAGAAAATATTCAATAATCTCATTTGGTCACGTGTGTATTGATGCGAAATCCGGAATAATCACGACAAATTTCTGAAATTCCAAGTACTGTCATCATCGTCTATCGTTTCGTTTTGTCATTTGTTATTGTTTTTTTTCTTGGGGAAAATAAACTCAATGACCTTTGAACTTGTCAATGAATATACTCCATGTACCTTAATTAACCTATTTTTCTCAAAGAATCTACTCAATGAATTTTGTAGAAAAACTTCAATCACATATACATTTAAATTATCTCTCAGTATAGTACTGGTGACCAATGCATCGAGTTTTATCGGAATATATATGAGAAAAAGAAATTAAAGACAAAAGTGTTTTTTCGATTCCTCGCGATATTGCAGCTACCAAAAATTCAGACATGAGATTTCAAAGTTTTGACCTAAAACAAAGACTCAGGGATGTATGTCATGATTTAATAAATTATAGATCAATAACATATACGCCCAGTGTCGCTGGTACTCCATGTCACTCGAACACGCTACCGACACCTGTGTGGACAGTATAAATTCAGATAAAAGTTGGAATTTTCTTTTAATAGAATGAATACAAATGCTATAGGAAGATTTACTACAGAAAGAAAGAAATAATATCCTAATTTCCTAAGGACAATGAAAACATTTTATTCAAAATAATAAAATGTTAACGGTTTCCTCGATGTCAAGGAATTTCATTTTTCCGTATGATGACATGCATATCTCATCAATATAAACAAAAAAATTCGTGAAACTAAACTCAGATACCGATGCTTCAACCAGAAAATTCTTTAGGAAACCTTTCTCAAAAATTAATATTATTACTATTTATTAATTAATAAAACTAGCCGTAGATCCAGATTTCCAGATCTCGATTACCCTTTCGACAACGTTTTTCTAAGACGTATGGCTGAGTTTTTGGTGCATTAGCGTCTACTGGTTTCCGATTGTCTTGGACAGACAGACAGACAGACAAACTTTATGCATCTTTTAAGCTCCATATAACCCTTTTTTTTGATAAAAAGGATAATGAAAAATTATTCTAGGAACTAGATCAACTCAGAGGATATGGATGGATTTTTTCAGGATGAAAATGATGCGTGAATCATTATTGCTTCGACTTCCATTAGTTTCTAAATGAGAAATTTTCGAACCAGGACCTTTACGCACAGATATATCATGTTCGAAGCATTACTTGTTCACGTTTGAATCATGATACAATAAGGTTCGATGTTCTGGTGACGAAAATTTGACCATATATATATCGAGAAATGCAAATTGCTTTAATTGGTGAATCCAGGGAGAAAGAACATATTCAAAGAGGATAACATGCTGAACTAAGAAAAAAGTGTTATTATTCATTAATTTTAAACCGAAATTTCCGATGTGCTAGTCCTTAGTCCTTCAACAAACTGGAATAAATGTAGTAAGATTTCTCTATGACGGTAAAAGTGTTTCCATTGTGTTTCATATTTTAAATCCCTTAAGAATTATACCGAAAGCGCTGTTTTATATTTACTTCAATTACAATATTGACGGAATTAACTCACTGTAGTTAAACACGTTAGTAACTTTATTAAATGTGTCAGTTGTTAGATCATCGATGATCTTTGTCTGAATGAGAAAAAAAACACATTAAGAAGATTCTTATTTATTAGAGCACGTACTTTTAAATACACAGAGCTTTATAGTGAACGTTTATAATGGTAAAAAAAAGAGACTTATTCTCGAGCAGGGTCGTCTTCTACCTACGGAAAAATATTTAAGTAGATACCACTGCTAGACGCGGTTTTTCCATAATGACCGCGGTTATATCTTTGGAGACCGCGGGGTTCGAAATAAACTGCACTTAACCGCGGTACGTTGTACCGCAATATAGATTTACCGCAGTATGCTCGAACCAAACCGCGATGTGGTTACCGTTAAAAGCCGCGGTTTCAAAAATACTCGATGAGATGTAGAGTAGTTGCGGTATTCGAGAACCACTATCTTTCACGGTATCATATGTTGCGAACTTCTTATTAGAAATCGCGATCTCCATACATTATCTCAAAAGATATCATTATTCTAAATAATGAGTAAGTCTTAGTATATGCCTAGGTTTTTTATGCAATTTTTCCATAATGAGATTTCATAACAATTTCGATACATATAAACATGATCAGATTAAACAAAAATTCTGGTTGAAATTAAATTTCGTTTTCTTCTACATGAAGAATGAAATAGATTATAAACTAACCATGTCAAAAATTAAAAATACAAACTTTTTTTTAATCAAACCTTAATAAACTCTATGTCTATATTATTTATTCATTTTGTGTGATAATATGAAATGAATTGAAATTAAAACAAATTAATTATAAAAGTCGAACTACAAAAAACATTTTAGAATCATATCAGATTTGAATAAACATAGCGTAAAGTTACGATTATATTGAATAAAAAATAGACATAAATACATATTAAAAATATTAATCAGATTAAGTTCAGATGAGTATTTATAGTAGTGTTCACGAGATAGTATAAGAAGTTCAAACATAAAAATATACACAAATCTAAATCTATCGTTTGTGATTAATATACAATCGAAATATGTACATCAAATAGTAGTTCTCATCTGTGCTTTAACACATAGATTTACATATATACTGAATTATAATAGTATTTCAAATAATTCGACTTTTCAGTAGCGCACGATACCGCGGTTTACGAACTACAGGTTCTGATAAATTTGTGCTATACTCTAGAAAGGATTTTATTAAAATAGATTGCGTTTATATGTTAATAATCATGACTATAAACTATAAACAAGATTTTACAAATTCTATACAGTTCATCATCAACGTGAACGACGTTTCAGGAAGTTTGATAAAATTATAAATATGCTATAAATTACTAGTAATTCTAAGTTTCGTATAAATCTACTAGTAAATGAAATATATTAGTCTATATGAAAAGTATGAACATCACCAAAATGGTTCAATGGAATTAGTGGATCGCAATCACACGGTAAGAAGTTTAAATTTAACCAGTAGAAAACAAATAATAAATAGACAGTAGTATTATACGAGCTGATTGCGGTGTTAAATCGTCGTGTGAGATCACAGATAGGTCGCAAACGTGGAAAATCAATGATCTGCGGCTAGATGTCAGAAATAATATATCATCATATGATGAATTAATTTTTTTTCAAAAACCATTAATAATCGCGGTTTGAAGATACCGCGGTTTCGGGCGGTGCAAAAAAACCTAATAAAAGGTCTGACTTTTGCGGTTTGCAATAACCGCTCAGAGTTGCAACTGATCAACCGCCAATAACCGCGGTATTTGGTGAAAAATTTTTCCGTGGGTAGTGAACAGTTACCTAAACAATCCGTACAACTTACTTCTGAAGAATTACTTCCAAATCGTGAACCAGTTATAAATACAACGGGTGACAGCAAATGTTCATATGCGATTCTTCAACTAGATGATCTTCCCGAGCCTGATATAGAAATCATAGAACAAATTATAAAGGACTTACCAAACTTTGGCCGTTTCACTGAAATAGTTGGATCAAATGGTGAACCAATGTGCTTAAATTTAATGACTTAATAAATCAATATCTTTTCTATCTATTCATGAAAAACTATTTTAAGAGGGCTGAGAAATCATCGAGTTATAAGAAGTAGAATAAATTCGATGATGGTATTCTAATTAAATACGATGTCCTCAATAATAACACCAATATGTAAAGCGCATATAAATCATTGCACTTCACAACTTTTCTTTTTTTTCAACTACTTGGTTTCACAATAAATATTGATTTCTATTAGAAAATTTATTCAAATCGATTTTCTCTATAACATATCAGCGATTAAATTAGATTTGAGAAGATCTTCATCAGTTATTAAGGATTTTTTTAATTAACACATGATGCAAAATTGATTGTTTGTTATATTAACTCGAAAAAAAACCTTTTTTCCAGCATCTATGGGTCTTCTGTGGACGATCGTCTGTTCAGTCGTTCAATATTTCATATATGTAAACATGTCGAATTATGACAATTTAAATGTCGGACAAATGATAATTATCAAAATACCCAATGCATATTAAGTGTAAAATTTGACATCTAACTTTAAACAAGCATTCTTTATGTTAGATCTGCTGTGTATAAAATGACGTTTCTTGTTTAACTTTTAGATAGATAAAGATATTTTTCTTTTTTTTTATATTGTCATAAAACACACAATGACTCTTATCGAATGTGACATAGACTGAATATCGTTGATGTTGCACTTTCAATTCTTGCTTCATCATGCCACCACATTGCACAAATAACGCATCTTCCATTGCTTGTGAATTTCAAGCTCCATCTCCTCGTCTTGACACGCTTACTGGAGAAAAATATTATACAAGTGAAGATCCATTTAAGTTAACACCTAAGCAATATGAAGAATGGATTTATTCGAAAAATACCGAACATGTCAATGAAGTCAGATTATATCGGTAGAAATTTTGGAATATTATCTTAACAAAATCACCTCCATTTTTGCCATTACTATTTTGGCCACCAGTAATATATTATTTGACTTCTCCTCTTACATTATTTCGATTAGTTTGGATTTTAATTGGCTTTATACTTTGGTTTCCCATCGAATATTTATTTCATTGTTTTCTTTTTCATTTGCCGGTTATAGGACTTCGTTCTCAAAAGTTTCATTTTTTTCTGCATGGTATACATCATGTGGCACCAACTGATTTATGGCATGTTTTTTCACCTATTCACGAATTAGGAACACAAGCACTCATAGTTTGGTTTATTTTTTGGCTTGTGAGAATGCCAGATCCGTCTGCATTGATATCTGGAATGTTAATCAATTACATTCGATATGATTCTATTCATTATATAATTCATGCTTATACACCGATACAAATTTTTCGTATTCTTTTCATCGGCAATTACCTGAGAAAATGTTCAATTCATCATCGACGTCATCATTTTTCAAATCCACGAAAACATTTTACAATTAGTTTTGCCTCTTCTCTTGTAGATTGAAAAGAATGTATTAGTTAATCATTTGTTCTTAGGTTTCAACCTTTTTTTTTTCAATGGATTTCTCTTTAACGTCTGTGGACTTTTCCAATACTATGAGCAAACTATCTAATAATTCACCTTGTTATAGTACATCTTAAATGAGATTAGATAGTCTTTCTTTCACCTCCAAGACCAATATAATGTTTCAACGAAAGCCACTATCTGAACTGTTTATATCGGAAGTTTTCTTTTGATCCGCCTTCATCGGTTATATATTTGTTTTGACTCCTGAGTTGTCCGTTGAGCAATGCAAATCTAATGATGAAATATTTGTTCATAAACATTTTCGACTACTTGACCAATTTCTTTTCTGAATACCTTGTACAATTGAGATGTTTATAAAGTTTCTTGTTCACACTTACCGATCGAGGAGAGATGACAAAGATCTGGTTCTTAACAAAAATTTTCTTATACGAATCTGAAGAATAAGAACGATAAACGTAGAAAACTAAGATATTTATCAAGGAACACAGAGATTCGGATTGATTAAACCCTATCATTTTATCGATTTGCAGATTTTTGTCGCCACTTACCAGAAGAAGACCGCCGTTCATTTTCTATTTCTTATATATACTTTTGATACGATACGTGTGATTGCAATGATCTACGTATTGACAAAAACTAATGTTAAGCATTAGGTTATCATCATTTTAAATCTTCTTTAACAAATCAAACTCTATGGATTATTTTCTTTTGATGGAGTTTTTATTAGTAGTCAAATGAATGAAATTCATTGTGAGTTTCTCTTCTATTCACTTCATAAGACATATTAATATCTTCGAGTGTTTTTACATAGATTTTCATTTTCTGAAATGTCACGAGTAAGTAAATGATGCATTAATAAAAAGCAAAATACGTAATTACAATTCTATATATAGTTACATGAATAAAAAAACAAAGTTGAAACTAACATTTTCTGATATTCTATAGAAAAAAAATCACATTTTGAAAAAATTTTGGTATTAGAAGTATCCACATAATAGGATAGACAATACAGAATAATGGAACAGAATAGGATGATATTTTTATTGCTAAAAAAAAAAAGAAATTTCACTTAATAAGTTTGATTTGGATATATGAGCGTTTTGATTTGTATTGAAAATGTTGAGAACAAGATAAAACATATAGATGATATTTTTCAACTGATACAGAGGACTATTCTATTCACACGATCAATATCAAATTCAATTAAAATAGTATAAAATAATAAAAAACCGATAAAATAAACAGGAACAGAATCATAATAATGAACATATATTTGTAATTATTGATTATCGTCTTGCTACATCGCTAGGTCAAAAAAAGCAAAATAAAATAACATGATTATCATTATTATCTGTTGATTTACATCTTGATATTTCTCTTTTTACTGTACTATTGATAGAAATAAGTTTCTATATGATCATTCTTTTTCTCAAATATTTTTACTTTTGTCTCCATTTCATCATATACATCTAATGGATTCTAACAGCTTGTACTAATTAGAAAAACAAAATTTCATATTTTACATAATGATTCAACAACAACTTTGGCATCTTAATCTAGATATAGATATTAAAATCTTCTTTTTTCTACAGATTATTGTGTCCTACCCTGACCTGCGTTGCAGCATAGAACATGACAAGAAATTTTATAATAAAGTTTTTTTTTTAGAACAGGATAGGACAGGACAAAAAAAAATATATTCTGACAATACCTATATATGATATATCTTTTTCAAATCCTCTTTATAAATATCATTCAGCGACCTCTCGAGAATAGTTCATCTGAGAAAAACTGTTTATGTTAATATAGATTTAAACAAAAATTTCTAATATTGCTGATGTTATGTATATGAATATCATTAGTTTAAAGTGATTTCAAGATTACGGACATCGTCAATACCAATCTTTTCCTTTTTTATCTATATCTTTAGATGTGTTCTTGAGTTTGCCGAGAATGAATTACAAAATTCTAATCATCTTAAAACTTCTGCTTTATTTTTTTCACACACACAAAAAAAAAAATATATATATATATAATTTTTTATGAGGAATAGATTGAAGTGTTTCTTTATTACATAAGCAGAAGCAGCTGGACGAATAGCAGCAGTTGGAGCTAAAGCAAAACCAGAAGTAGGATCAGCAGCAACAAGAGTAGCAAAAGCAGAAGCAGCAACAGGAGTAGCAAGATGATGAGCAAGGATCATCATTCCTTGTACAAACTGCAAGATAGCAGAAGCTTTTTTCCAACGACTCAGGTCAGATGTTTCTATGTATTAGAACTCGTGTGAGAAAAAGAAAATTTCTATGTGTAACTAAGAGGAGACAGAAGGCAAGGGAGAGAGAAGGAAAGGAAAAAAAAAGGAAAAAATCAATGTTCTTTTTTTTTCTCTTTCTGTTCGTCCAATGAAAAAAAAAGTATTCTTTCATCAGGTCATGTCAGTCTATTTTTTCTTTTGCATAAAATATAAGTGCTCGTATATATAGACATACAATATTATTTTTTTGTTTTTCTTAATGTGTCATAAACAATCGAAAGTTAGCAGTGGATATAATATCAATAAATAAATGTTTAATAAACTAATATTTTTTTTTCTTTTTTATAGCGGTCACCATCTCCATCACCCCTCCAGCAACTACCACAACACCAAATACCTCCGCAATATGCCACCATTCTTCCCTCAACGGTGACTGATGGCATTGCATTATTAGAGGGGCTCGTGGAGAATTCCACGTTTTCCATGGCGGACGTGGAAAGAATTAACGCCCTTGCCAGTCGTGTTAATGCTGCTGCTGCTGGTCTTGCTTCTGCTGGTGGTGGTGGTTCTGCTCGTCTTGGTCCTGCTTCTGCTTCTGCTGCTGGTGGTGGTTCAGTTGATCTTGGTCCTGCTTCTGCTTCTGCTGCTGGTGGTGGTTCAGCTGATCTTGGTCCTGCTAGTGCTTCTCCGCCACCATCATCATGATAAAAAAAATGTTGTTATTATTGTTTGTTTTTTCTTGAAAAAATAAATCAAGAAATAAAAAATAATTCGTATTTTTTAATTCATTCTCCTGAAACTCTATGAAAATACTAGAAATAAGATCATTTTCTTCCAAAAAGAAAACAAAAAAATAAATAAATAAATATAAACATATCTAAGAAAAATTTTATTGAATTTTTGTGTAAACTGTTTTTCATGTTTGAAAAAGAACTCGGATAAGTTATTTTATTTCAATAGCTGTAAATTGACTAATCAATGGTCCTTGTCTATAAAATCATTCATTTAATAATTGTTTTATAGCGAACTATTTAGAACAAATGAGTAAAAATATTTAAACTAGAACTAATATCATGTTTAACAAGTATATTTTGTAGAAATATTGATTATTATAGAAATGCATTGACCATTATTTGACATTTTTGTTGGGCAATATCTTCAAACAATAAAGCTTTTGTTTTAATCAGTAGATGATTAACATAATCATATAGACTTCCTAGTTTATTTAAATGAAATATTTTTTTTATTTTTATATTTTCTATATAATTATAAAATAAACATGAAGTGAAAAGACATTTTACCAAATATGAGAAAGATTTTCCATATGCATTGTATACTTATTTGTAGCTCGTTTTAATTTACTTTTCTTCTAATAAAAAATTTCAATAGGAGAACTTCGACGTGATATTCAATCAAAGGCATTAAATTAATATTATGAAATGATTTATTATTTAAAATTGAAATATTCAACAAGATATATTAAGAAGCTCATTATTAAATCAAATAATAGGAATAGATTCAAATATAAAATGGTCAATTTTATTTAACCAAACTTTATCGATCATTTATATTCAATATGACGTATTTCGAGCATTCTCATCGGTGTTTCATATACAATCGACACTCATTTTTCTAGATGGAACAAACTTCTTCTAATCCAGTCGACGCTAGAAATGCTTCCAGATGAAATTCTATTAGAAATATGTAAATATTCATTAGTGATATTCTTCAATCATTTATTGGATTAAATTCTCGAATAACATGAATGATTACTCAATATCGTCATCATTTTTCATTACATAAAACTTCTCTACCACAATATTCTTATCTACATATGAATGTTTTTCCTCAAATTGGTTCACAAATTCGTTCATTAGTAATTGATTGTTGTTATTCAATTCTTCAAGATGAATTATTTCTAAAACATTTTCATGATAAAATATCAATAGTATTTCCATATTTAGAAAAACTTACACTTTTTGCATATCAACATGAACAATTAGTTGCTTTTCTTAATACTTTATATAATTTAAATTATCTTGTCGAAATTCGTCTTTACAGTCTTTTTCGTATTCAAAGAACTAATCATTCAACACTTGTTTAATCATTATTTCAAGCAAATAATCATCAATTGATAACGATATTCATTGACGAGCAATCGAGTTGTTTAAGTTTTGATAATACTAATTGCTATTTGAATATCCTTCAATTGCGTATAAAGTCGTCTAGATATAAAGATTTACCTTCTCTGTTTTCAGCTGTTCCCAATGTTCATGATTTAGATGTAATCGTCGAAGAAGAAACACATGTCTTGTGGAAATGTGCTGATGGAATTAGATTTTCTCCTCTTGTACATCTCACGAATTTCTGACTTAAATCTGCACTACGTATTTGGAAGTTAGAAGAACTATTTGCATTACTAAGTCAGTTACCGATCATACGAAATCTCTCACTTTTTCTTACTACAAATGATAAACGTCTGGTTGAAGGTAGCATAATTTCTTTACTATCTTCTACTATTCAACAATTCAATATACGCTACGTATTTTTTCTTCGATGCATCATTTGATCGAGTTGATAATATTGTTGTCTCTTGGCCATCATCACATCCAGTTACATGTTTTTTCAAGGATAAATTCTTATTGATTCATACCTTACCATGGCATTTCAATCGTTTTGAATATTCAACAACAGTTGATAGAATAATGTCTTCTGATGCAAATCCTATAACTCATTATTATAGACAAGTTGAACAACTAGATCTCATTATTGACAAAAATTCTACATTAATCAAATGTTTATCAATTATATTACAATATCGTCGAATGAGAGAACTTAATATGACCGTACGAAACAATAAAGACATTTCTAAAGGTATGTATATCTAATCGACATCGGAAATAAATCGCAAAACTCAAAGCAATATTCACTTTAGCAAGATAATCGCTCTCCCAATCAAAACCAGTATCACCAGAACAGGAACAGTCATTGTGGGTCTCAGTGTAGATTAAGATGAAAAACATTCATAAGAGATCATTTTAAAGTGCAACGAATCAAGCTCAGTACATGCTTACTTAAGCTTTTTAAGACTAATTAAACATTACAAATCATTGTCATTACTAGAAATTGAATGTTCAATATCGTCATTTAAGTGATCTACGACATCGTCTAGTTCTTTACGCATTTCTTAGGTATATATTTAATTGCTAAAAGTACTCTTAGGTGAACCTTCGGTATTTTCGAAAATGATCCATTTTTTCTGGATGTCACTAATCTTTCCGCTTTTCAATTATTTATTTTTTGTGTTTAAAGTTACTATAGTCAACCATGAAATTTTTTCTTTTGATTTAGTTTTTACCAAGAGAGAAAAAGCGGATCCTCGTGGATCCTAGGATCCATCAGAATCCATAGGATCCACCAGGATCTATTAGGATCCACCAGGATCCATCAGCATAGGTTAATGTTCTGAATATTCACGAAACCCAAGAAAATTAACGAAACTCATAAAAGAAGGATATAAAATCCAAACTATGTTCTAGATGAATCAATGTGATCTTCAGGTGCTATTTTTGCAACTCTGAATAGTCTATTTACAAAAGGAGAGTGAGTTCTGATGTATCCCAGGATCTACTGGAATTCATGTGGATTGATTAGAATCCTTGAATACTAAGTAAAAAGACAGAATCGATCGTGAAATTTCTGACAAGGAAGAGAAACGAAATTCTGGAGATTGAAACTCAGATGAGTAACGATGAATTTTGATATATCTTGATGGGTCCTGTGGCTTATACGATCTAATATGTTCCCTCAATATTCAGGTTTTCCATATTTATTTCATATTATTATGAAACCTGGCGGTTTCTGCTGAACTCTTGTGAACCTCAATAGACTCTAATGAATAATGATGAATTTCCCTTATGGAAAATATCTGATGTTTTGGAACAGTTCTCTAACATATCTGACAAGGGTCCTGCACAGGTTCACTATTTTTTCTAAGGGAACAAAAATATCTGAAAAAAGGTATCTCCACGAAGTTTTAAGGTGCAGAGACGATTTGAATTGGAATTCGATCAAGATCGTGAACAATTTATTACTGTTTTGCCACCGGAAATCACCCAAGAAGCTGCGAAATCTTGAAAAAATCGTGTAGTCACAGAATTCCATAATTTGAACAAGATTTAAAACACAGTTTTCACTAGGTTCTGAGCTGTTTACCAAAACAATTTTAATAAGGAATATTTTAAGGAAGCGATAAATCCTTAGAGAAACGTGCAGCCACGAAGCAACAACGATTTTGCTAGGATTAGAACAAGATCTTAAAAGCATTCCAAGCTCCTTTTCGTGAATTTTATGTCAGAATGTCGTTGGTATTCCAATGATATCTAATTGCAAAAATATATTCTGATTGCATCTCGCAGGACTTCATTTAAATTCTTTACCGATGTTATCCGTTTTCTTGACGGAATCTTTGCAAGGTTTTCTAGGCAGAAAAGAGAAGAAATGAACGTACAGAGTACTGATCACTAGGTCTACAGTTTACAAATCGATTACTTTACCGCAGTAGACTGTACTGAATCATTTAATTGCACTTAAGCCATCGGCATTTTAAATTCTCTCTGAACTATTAACTTGTATTTACACTTTGTACAAACACATATTATTCCAAGAAATATTCGAAAAATTAAATATAAAACTCAATACATTGATTATTTATCATGAAATTTTACTATCACTTATTGATTTCAGTTTGAATGAAAAAGTAATTTTTTAAAATAATTTAACACGAATGAACGAAATGCATTAGAAATTTTCACTGAAGTACTTGTCTCTTACTGTAAGTCTTTTTAAAGGAAAAGTTAATGTAACAGTTAAACTGGTATTAAAATCTTCATTTTAATGAGTTTTCAAGGATTATATGACAATAAAATCCGACAGATAAGGGGGTTCCATGCCATGAATATCATACCATAGTCAATATAAATCTAAAAAAGATTTGAAGAAAAATCTTCTAAGATTTTGCACGAATTTTTCCATTCACCTTCATAGAGATGCAAATGAATATCAGAATAAGATTCAGGCATGTTCTTGAACTGTTGCGTTTCTGTCAGAGTTGAAACAAAAAACATGGTGAAATCTTGAGTAGCTTTTCTGTTTGTAGCTGTTAATATTTTGCTTATAAGGCAGTGAAATATATTGAGATTCCAAGGTTCGCAAATCTTCAAAGAACCTTAAGCAGGAACTGCTTAAAATTTTGTTGAAACCTTTTCATCATTTTTTTAAAGCCTGAAACAGGTCAATCATAAATCTTCTAGATTCCTCAAAATCAAGCTTTGAGCAAACTCCACATGAAAATTGTAAAGATCTTCGTGCAGCCTTGATAACTTCTCAGAAAGATGGTGACCGCCCTTGACTTTTTCTAGGAAGGATCCTAAATGCTTGTCCATGAAGAGATCTGAATGGGATCCTGGAAATGGTTAGAAGAGATTTTCATAACAAGATCACGTAAAAAACGAGATATGATCCTGATTTAACTTTGGCAGGATTCATCAGTTGAATGATCTCACTGCTCTTGTATTATTCTTTGTAAGATCCTCGTCTGATCTAACTGAAAGTTGGAGAGGATGATGGTGAAAATATTCCGAACAGATCCTGGTAAAACTTTGATAAAATCTAAGCAACATTCTTTCTGTTATTTCTGCCAAGGTCCTGAGTAAGACTGAGAGTGAATCGAAGTAGGATCCTTCATTTTCAAATAAACAAAAAATCTCAGTAGGAACTTGAAAAGATTCTTAGAAGGCTCCTCTTTCGCAATCAAGTGTTCTGCAAACTGATGTTACTAAAACTCGAAGCAGAGTCTTGAATAAAACATGACAAGAATCTTCACATTCAGGATCCTCACAGATCTTTTTAGAGTTTCTAAAGGAAAAACAGGATAGAGACTAGAGTAGCAAATTCACTCAAGTTCTGGTACACTGATGCCAATCGAGAAAAAAGTGGATCTTGATGGATTCATGGGTCCTAATAGATTGTAGCATAGATTTATCGAAGTGTACCAACGTTGTCATAACCTACCATAATTAACTACAATTCGATAAAATCCATTACAAAATATCAGAGACAAGCAGAACGTAGCAGAAACCACTACGCATAAAGATACTACGAGATCGATGGAGGAAGCGTAGATCCTGATGGGTCCTAAAAATGCGCACAATCGAACATGATACGCCAAAAGATACTGAGACACATAAGCATTTCAGTGTCATGGATCTGCTTTTTCTTCTGCGTCACAAATGCTGAAGTCACTTTTTTTCTTTTTTTCATTTAGTTTCTTTGGACTCTAATGGGTTCTTGCATCTATTAGGCTCAGCTGTTTCCATCTTCTTTTTGGGATACTTCAAATGACTTATTCTAGAATTCATCAGGTGCTATCAGGATCCATCAGAATCCACAGGATCCACTAGGATCCATCAGGTTCCACCAGGATCCACCAGGATCCGCTTTTTCCCCCTTGGTTTTTACTGGATACAAACCCGAACGTATGAATACATTATCGGATGTTGAAAAATTTTATTAACTATGTTAATTTTACCATTTTAGGTAAATGCAACTTTATCATTAATGATATTGTTAGAAGTAGTAGTTTATTTTTAGTTTACTTACTACTAGCAAGGTTCTGTGCATATTGCACGGCTACTTTACTCTTGTAAAACTTCAAATCTGTACCTTAAGTTCGACTTGATTATAGACGAGTTCTGTTCTGAATAGACACACACACACTGAACTTTATACATACACAATTCATAGTCTAACTGGTCTATAGTTTGAAGAGTATAGAGAAAATACACCCTAGTTTTGCTCGACTAATTCATGTTCTTCAAGTTCACCATAGATTGCGATCAGTGCTCATATGAGTTTCTACATTTGGAAGCTTTCGACCAAATTACATTATTTAGTTTTCGAAGATTTCGAAGTACTTTTTTTACCAATATCTTGATTCATCTTTTTAATCATTTCATTTGTTCAAGCGAAAAGACAACGTAGTTTTGATAAAATTTAACACAGTCTAATTTTCTTATTTTTAGAGGATCAACAACCAGCATCACGTCTTTCTAAATTATCTCGGTTAACTCAAATCGTTTTTCGTGGTTCAATATTGTCCGATCTCGATCGTTTTTCACTCATACTTAATGCTGCATCTAATATTTTTCGTTTGGATATGCCTATTGATTATTTATTACAATTAATGGAAGATCAACAAATTACTGATCTTCTTCGTCAACGTATTATGTCACTTTCTATCCTAGGAACTGATACTCCAAGATCAACAATAAACCTCAAAGAAGAACATATACCTACGATCGCTTCTGTTTTCTCTCGTCTCTGTGATTTATATGTTGATATAACGCATCCACCATTAAACACACAAATATGTTCAGAAGAAAACTTATCCTTACAATCATATGAGCAAAATTCTGAAGTCATATCACCACTTTCAAGTCAATCAATGATATTATGTCTGTTGAAAAAATTCAAAGAATATAAACTTATTGGTTTATGTATTGACGGAAATTTTGATGAAAGGCTGAAAACAAATGCAGAGCAATGGTTACGGATTCATACTAATCTTTGTGAACAACAATTTGAAGCTATTTTCAATAATGAATTGAATCGATTACTTATTTGGATGTAACACTATTTGTATCATGTATTTATACAAGATACCTGTTCAAAACTCACCTATTTTGAGATCGACTATGCATATCAAAATCGAATAAATTTATCTAATTGTATTTCCCTATAGATCAATTTCATACAGACTGTTTGAAAATTTGAAATATATACACTTGTACGCTGCTCAAAAAAAGTCTAAAGAAACTCAGTTCGAGAATTGCGATCGGATACTAATATAGAACTGTTAATGATAATTTGTCGTAGAAATGATTAATTTTGCCTCATTCTTGACACTTTCTTTTCATTGTTTCTTATGTATAAAATTATGTATAATGTGTCATCTATTTTACCTTCAATACTGTTTAAATCAGTTGCTGCATAGTACGATGCTTTTTGCTAATACAATCAAAACAAAAATGTTACTCAATCGGAACAAAAGGTTCTTATTTCTTCTAGTTTTACTTTTCTTGATCATATTATTCTCTGGTTTTCTCGTAGCAATCATCGTAACTCCTTCAGTGATTGTGCGTAGGTGTTCTTTTTCATCGAACTCATTATCAGCTAATTTACGCTCTAAATTATCTGTTGATTGTTATCTCGAAAGGCATACCAAAGAGTAAAGATCATACAAGACTTTCACGAAAGTGTAGCACGGTATGCAGTTTGCCTCATCATTTTCCTGGTAAATCAAATAGACATTAACTATTACTAGACAAGTGCCAGGACTAAAGATTACTTAACATAGATTCATTTTTTTTCTCACACAAAGATCATCGAGAGTGGCCGAGAACCGTATCATATTCTACTGAGTTTTGTCGAATCTAGCTAATCATGTCCTCAATTAGACTAATCCAAATAAAAGATACTTAAGTCTCACTGTAAAACTTTCCGCCGCAAACGTGCAATTTTGATCGAGACTGACCGAGACTTAGGTATCTTTTGTTTAGATTAGCTAGATCCGACAAACTGAGTAAAATGCAACACAAGTCCCATGCAGTATTGTAAGTCTTTATGAGAGAAAAAAATAAGTTTTGTTAATTAATCTTTAGTCTCGGAACATGTTTATCTGTTGCCATCCTAAAGACCAACGAATGCATTTACCAAGGATTAATACACATGAAAAATGGCTATGTTAAAGCTAGTTTTGAAGAAAATCGAATCATCGCCAATGGATTAAAGAGAAAGGACGTCGTTTTCATTTTTCATTTCTTGCAAATTCTAATAAATAGAATTTAGTAAGATCTTGAAAAGTTGCTATTTGAAATATCCTTTAATTATACAAAACCATCTGAGAATTCAAACATCTCGACTCAAGTTTGTTATCAATCTATATTATATAATATTTAATGTGTGTTCATGTCGGATGAAAGATCGTAAGGCTGTAAGGAAATGAGTGTATAAGAGATAAAAGTATGAGAATATGGATATAAATGAATAAAGAGATAGGGCTACGGGAATATGAGAGATAAGCATATAAAAGAAGAAGAAATGCGTCTGGAGGATACAGCAACACAATACAAGGCCTACAGAGTCTATCTATATAATGCCAAGTGTCTAATTGTCTATTATGGGATGAAGATTAAAGTAGAGATGTAAAACTTTAAAGAAAAAGAGAAGCTCTGCAGTACTCATGGAACCTGGCTAAGAACTTATGTTTTATGAGTTGAATAAAAAGTACCATGCAAATAACAGGTGTCAACTACTAACGTTCTTTATTAAAATTCTTTTCTTCAACGCAATCGTATATCCTCTTCCTTCAGTCGTGCTACAAAGCACCGAATAGTGACAATTCTAGTCTATGTCTATTATTTTTTCGAAAATTCCTATAATTTCAGAATTTCCCATAATCTCAAAATAATCTTTAGAATAAAAACTGATGGATTCTAAGCTATATTTCAGTTCAAATAAAAAATGTATAGAAATCGATTTTTTGCCGACGAAAATTCTTTGTCAAGTGGCGAAAGTAGCGATGATGAACAACAACATACAAACAGTCCAATAAAAAAACTGTATGTAATATTTTTTTTATTTCAAAAAAACGATTACGCTTGAAAATTTTCTTTTTAGTGATATAAAATTATATATTGATAGCAGTGATGATGAATTAAATGTTAAACGTATTGTATGAAGTCAAATAGCAAAACGGTAATTATTCATTGAGATATTCAGAATTCATAGACTATTCGATTTCATCCTTAGATATGAAGAAATTAGCAAAAAATCAAACAAACAATACGTATTCATGATATTAGTCGAGTTTATGAATGTGAGATATTTTTTTTTAAATAATTTTTACTCTAATATCTTGATTATGTATGAAAATAGATTTCGAACAGTTAATCAAAATATATGATAAAGCTCGTTATGTAATAGAAAAAGAACCAAGTAAAATATAATATTTTCAGTTTGTATTATTAGTTATTATTCTTATTATAGAACTTCAACGATCATATATCAAAATATTAGTTCAACTCGATGATTTTATAACTAAAGTATTTCATTTTTTTTTGTTTATTTCATTCTTTTTTAAATCATGATTAATATAGTGTTGGAATGATAAACAATGGTGTAGTACATTCAATAAACAAAATTCCAATAATTTGAATATACTTCGTCAAAAATTTCGTCGATGTTTAAAACAAGATTTTTTCGAAAAACAAATAAATGTTTATCGTGAAGTTAGTTTAATCCGGATATTTCTCTTGTTTTTTTGTATTTTATTTTTCTAATAGAACCCAGACTATGATGAAGATTCAACAACTGATGAGGATGAGAATATTGGTGAAAATGTACTTTCGATAAAAGATAAACAAGAAAATAATAATGATGATTTTTCTAATCAAAGTGATGATGAAATAATCGATGATAGTTCAGCATCATCATCTCAAATTTATGTCAAATTTTTGAAGTATGTGTTTTTAAAAAATGAAAGAAAAATTTTGTGTATTTTTATTTTGAAATTATTAGAAATCGAACAACAACTCAGAATAAAGTTTCAAGAGGTAACAGAAAAAAACCAAAAATTAATGTACAACTGAACAATTAACACAAAATGTATGTTTCTATTTGTTTTTTTTCTTTTAAATAATTTCTCATTTTTTGATTATATTAGATTGAACAAGTGGTTATAATTGATAAAAATGAAGAAACTAATGAAAAATTAATTGTTAAAAAATTAAATGAAATTGTTTCTATACGTGGTAAACGTGGAATAAATTATCAAAATCAATTTGATTGTTTAAATACTTTTCGAGAACATGTTAAAAAATGTAATTTAAATATTGAAATTTATATGAAAATTTTATTAATACAAATTACAATTAGTTTGGATTATCATCATAAATGTTTAAATTCTGGTTTATGGAGATGGTGAATAGAAACACATAGATTCTTGTTTTTTTTATTTATCTTTTCATTTATTTTTAGTATACTTGATGATATCGAAGAATTAGTAAGATTATTAGCTGAAAATCAAAATCTAAAGGTAAAAATTATATTGTTATATACGCTTATTTTTATTTTCGATTTTTTTTATATAGGACGAATCAATGTTTAATATTCATGATGAAATCATGAACATCATTCTCAAAATAGATGCAGAATTTATTCGAATTTTACAACATATTGATGTTCATAGTCAAGATTATCTTCATAGATTAAAAGATGAACAGCGTATTTGTTCAATAGTTAATCAATTTAAAACTTATTTAGAGTCAAAATCACAAGATTTATGTACAATTTATATGTGTATGATTGAACATATTTATTATAAATATGATAGAACACCTGGTCAACCATCAATTGCATTAATGGATCAACTTTGTAAATATATTCGTGCTAATGATACATCAAATCGTATACGTGTTCGAGCAAGTCTTTGTCATATTTATCATTTAGCATTACATGATTATTATGATAAAGCATGCGATTTAATGAAAATGTGTCGTATTCAAGATACAATTAATTCATCAGATATTTCAATACAGATTTTATATAACCGAACATTGGTTCAATTAGGTTTATGTGCTTTTCGTTTTGGTGCAATTGATGAAGTACATCAAACATTAGTTAATATGCGATCAGGAAATCAAATAAAAGAATTATTAGGACAAAATATTCATCTAATGCATAGACAAGAAATAAATAATGAACAATACTTATTACCATTTCATATGCATATTAATATAGAATTAATTGAATGTATTTATTTAATATCAGCAATGCTTATGGAAATGCCATGTATGACTTCGAAATTTTCATCAAATCGAAGACGTTTAATCAGTAAACATTTTTATATAGTAATGCGTCAAGCAGAAAAACAATCTATATCAGGACCACCAGAAACAATGCTTAAACATATTGTTGTTGCTAGTCATGCATTAAGTTTAGATGATTGGAAAGAAATCGTCCATCAAGAACATTCAATCAAAAACATGTCCATGTCGATTGCTTCTTTTCTCAGTGTACAGCTGCTCGTTTCTCGTGTTACGTATTCAGTATAAAAAGAGGTATCGAAAAATGTGCTGATGTCTGTTCCAATTAGCATCTATATAATCGTTTGTTTAGAAATGAGATACCTTCACTTTTGGATTGGTGGGAAGACGAGGGTAAAGTACCAGAACTTCTGATAAAAATCTTTCTTTTTAAATTCATTTTTCTGACAAAAAGTTAGATACAAACACTTTCTGTTAATAAAGTCTTGCGCAAAAGTGTAATCTATACCACTATAATAATGCACAGTTGTTTGTCTGTCTGTTATCAAAAATAGAGGTAAAGCTTAGAGACCAGAGCAATCATTGATAGCTTTCTAAGAACTTTTAGAACTATGTTAACTTTACTAGAACGTACGTAGTATAAAGAAGGTAAGGAATAAATAAGCGATAAAGAAAGTATAGGGAATTTGGCAAGTATAGAACAACTAGGGAATATAGACCGTGGAGGACGTATCGACAATGTAAGGAATGTAGGGCAATTAAGTGGTATATAAAGTATACGGATTGGAGATAGTATAGTACGTCGATATGGATAAAAAAAACAGCCAAGCAGTCTTCACGAAGTGTGACTAGTAATTGTAATACTTTCTATTTGACCTGTAATAAAAAGTTATAGAAAGGTAGCTTTCAACTAAACTACTAATGTTATACACTCTTAGAAACAACCGAAAACCTTTAAAAATACTTCATAAACTCTCCCTTTTATACTTCTCAAGTACTTTCAAATCTCGTAATCAGCATTTGTAAGTTAAGATGTCTTTGATTATTGACGAACCTTCTCTGTCAGATTCCAACACAGATCAACTTTCTCTATGTCAAGTAGACCCAAGGTTAGACAAACCATAGTCCAAACTGATTTTTCGTTAGATCTATAAGAGTTCAGCTAAAAAAGAAAAGAACAAGGTTGTCGTCGTCTCATTTGAAGTTCAACACCGTTTGATTCATTATGATCCGACTCGAGCCGAGTTCTGCTTTTTCGTATGTCTTTCATGAATTTCCTCTAAGCATGTATAAACTTCTTAATTAATGATAAAATGAATAGCAAAGTAATTCTATGCTCTTAACTGTATTTTATCAGAAAACTTTATTTATACATTTAGATATGGAATTTAATACCACAAGCAATTGAAGTACATAAAATGTTGACAAATAAAATTAAAGAAGAATCATTACATGTTTATCTATGTACTAATGCTACCATCTTCGATATTATTGCATTGACAACCTTAGTCGATAGGTTTGAATTATCCATGCAACAAGTATATAGTGTCACTTGTAAGATGATTATCAATCAAGAACTAATGGTAATTGAATTATTGTGAATCACCTAACTAATATTTTTCTTTTAGGTGTCCATTGATGAACCCAATCAAATTGTTATTATGCACCGAAGAAATGCATCTGATGTACAAAACGTATAAGTGAAATTAAATGCAAATAAATGCGGAAACATCGGACTTAAACCCGAGTGTTATGTGTACTGAAGAATAGTGAAAAGAATTATCACAGTGGAGCAAATCATAACCCAAAAATCCAGAGCCCTTTTGTTGTATTTCGTACTCTGCTATAGTAAGGGAAGAACATTAGGTGGTTCGAGGCAAATTGTAGAGCACCCTTGAGAACCTCATATCCACGCGAACAGCGTCCTGCTTCACACGAACAATAGTGGAGAAATTCATGACCTAAAAACCCTGTTCTTCTCTCCCTCACTTGTTCCCACCATAACCCCCTCCAATGTATCTCGTTCTCTCCTATAACTAGGAAACAACATTAGGTTGTTCAGAGTGTATTGTAGAGCACCCTCGAAAATCCATGATCGGCGCGAACAACTCTATGTTTTGCCCGTACAATAGTAGAGAAAAGTTTTTTATGAAAATTCGACTATGTATGTCATTTTTGTATAAAAAGGCAGTGGAAAACAATACTTTGTTATAACTGAGCAATAGATTGATGAACCATTCCCATCTTCTTCTCTCGAGCAAGATATTTAGGGGACAATTGTATGTGCAAAATTTCGGTATTAATCCCATGAGTTTTTCAAGAGTTATCGTGTAAACGGCCGGACGGCCGGACACACTGACCGATTTTATAGCGTACTCACTTTTTGAGTACACAAAAAGTTTTTCAATTATACGAAAAAAATGAAAAGCTTAGTTAATTTTTATATTAATTAACATAAGCATTTAATCTTGATTTTGTTTTTGTTTTTTTGTAAACGAATTTAAATAAATTTTATATGTATTATATTCTTTATAAACAAGAATTACTGGGTTTATTTTTCTTTTGATGATGATAATTAATAGTAGATAAATAATGTTTCGCTTAGCTCAATATGCATTAAGAGCATCGCACCAAGCGATTAAACGACCATTTTTATGTTCAAGTGAGATATAATTTAAATGAAAATGTTCCTTTATTTTTTTTTGATTGTCTTTTGAAAGGTGTTCGAACATATTTATCTGATGCTTATCAAGCATTTGATAAATGGGATGAATCATTATCAAGTGAAATACTTCAAAAAACAAATATTAGTATGTATCAGAGGTCCAACCAGGCCGCATTTTTGCAGGCCTGGCCGGCCTATGACAGGCCTCTGAATTCCAAGCCTGCCTGTGCCTGCCAACTTATTTGTTTGGCCTGGCCTGCCTGCCTGGCATTTTCTTNATAATCTAAATGTTTTTCCTGAACCTATGGCAAAAGCTCGCCACACTTTTATTTCGAGTTCTATTGGTAATTGATTGAAAATATTGGCTGTTGTTGTTAATGATGTTCTTGATAAAGATGATGCTATTGATATTGTAAATGATTGTGATGATGATACAAATGATGGTGTACCTGTTATGGGCAAAGATGATGAAGCAGAAGCTGAAGCGGGCAGTGCTATTGCTGTTGATCTTATATTGAATACTGTATTATTCTTTGGAATGAATTCAATGTTGCTATAATTTTTAATACCACCCCATTTAATCTTTTTGGTCGTTTGTTTTGATGTTGGTAATACGCATGACAGAATCGTCAGATATTGTGTTGATTTTACAGCTGCAACAAATTCTGCACTTGTAGTGCAGTCATGCTTTTCATCGACGTATCTTCGAATTTCACCCTTTATGACAGCTACCTTACGGTCGCAGAGATCTTTTCCTGCTTGAGCTTCTGATAAGTCAACACGACGAATTAAAATACCTGTTGTTTCATATAGTTCCTTCACAGAAAGTAGCATTTCAGCTCCATGGTAACACCGTGCATTGTCACAACGTATACATGCTGATTCGATTTCAGGATGATCTTTCTTGAGTCGAATGAACACGTCTTGCAGAATACTAACTGCTATTGCACCATTCTGAATACAGTTGTCGAACGAATGACAAAAAGTCTTGTTTTCGAAGATTTTTTCCTATGACTTGAAAAGTGTATCCGATGGTTGCAAGCGAATCACATGTGTTAAATGCCATGGAGGCCCACGAATACCAAAGAACTCTGCTTGAGACTGGCGATACTTCTTTTCGAGTCATTTCATTGTCCAATCAATTACTAAAAATACCTGAAAAGACAAAGATAGCGTCTCAAAATAGCTACTCGTAATCACGATGAATAACTGATTCTTGTTAATTTGAAATATAGATGGATGTCATAATATCCGGAACTCGGGTATCGATATTTTGACACATCGATATACACTAGAATAGCGAGGAATTTGAGTGAATTAGGTGTAAGGAGATGAATACACGAAAAGTCGGTGTTGGTGGAAGTGTGGACGGTTGTTTGTGTGTGGGTGGGATTTCTGAAGCGTAGAAGACTAACATGCATGCACGAACACCCACAGGAGGTGCTGTGCTGTGTGCTTACTGCCGCGTGTGTCAGTTCTTTCGCGGCACCTACACCAGGTGCTGTGCTATGTGTGTGTTGTCGTGTGCTGATGCCCAAGGGGGAGGGAGCCAAAATGCTGTACTTCAGCGTACTTCATTGTACTCCAAGATTATATCAAAACAATTCTTTAAAAAGTTTTTGCTATTTGAAGTTTATTATCGACCTGTGTTACGGTGCTTTACGTGGAATCCAGCTTGGATATGTTTATTTGTTAGCAAAGTCAAAGCGCTTAACTCTATTCCATTAAATGCGGAGGAATGAATTGAGTACATTGTTTCATCAAAGATATATTAAATAAACCGCGGTGTTGCCGCAGTGTAAGATTCTCTGTACACTCCAGTATATTTTATTTAGTTTTTAGTTCAACCAGAAGTCTTGCAGAATGATTCAAAATTAGTTTCCATCGAGAGCCGCGTAGTTACTTCAAGCTCACTAAAATTTCTCACTTTTTAAAAACAGGACATCCATTTTTTCGGGTATCCATTTTACTGGATATCATGACTAGTAACCCGCGGATACCCAGCTTATAGAGATATTATGACATCTCTGTTTTTTTTACGAAGTTTTTTAACTTTTTATCATAATAGCTTGACATTTCGATGAAAATGTAATGAGAAGAAAGAAAGCGCATTGTATCTTGAACTATAGATCTCAAGTTCCTCTATGTAAATCGAAGGTCCAAATCAAAATTGCGTCTAGATAGCAGATCATTTTCATACATTCTTTTGCCTGTTTTTCGAAGATGATTAGTTTTAAAAGGATTTCGTCTTATACTTTATCGGAGAAAAAGACGTCCCGACTTCTCCTCTTTCAATTGATGAAAACCGCAGGTCTCTAGCTGCTGCTGTTATCGAGTTATTACGCTGACACCCGCCCCTCTTTCATACTGGTGCGGACATTAATTAAAGAAATTAAAAAATGTTCGTGTATGAATCATCGGCAGCCATTGAAACGTGCTTGACATCACAAAAAAGAAATTGCCATTCATGCGAATGTTACTCTTTTTTTCGACTTTTTTTTTCTCTCTGATGAAGCCGACACTTTTCTTCGTCAAGTATAGCCACCGGCGCAGCTTGTGCCCTTGAAGAGTGATTCATGTCGATGCAGTTATAAACTAGGCTACTGTCGTGTAATTCTTTCTTACAATTATCAAAAATATGTGCACAGAGAAAAACATTTTTAGAGACCTTTTCAATTTTCATTAGTAATCATTTTGCGCCAAGAGTTGAAGGAAAGAAAAAACACATCTATCATTGTGAAAAGGTGCCTATGGGCACCTCATTGTTTTTCATTCTATATATAAAACACAAAATACGACCTACCACTAATATATGTTTTGCTCTTTAATCGACCAGCATACCAAATGGCAACAAAATTTAGTGACTTGCTGGGAGAAAATTTACTCGAAGTTAGTACTGGCCAAAGTAACGAAGTCTATCGACAAGTACTCACCAGTGAACTGGAGAACAAAGTCATAGCGATCTATTTTTCGTAAGGAAACACCGGAACTAATTACATTCAAAAATAAATTGCTTTTTAAGGGCTCATTGGTGTGGACCTTGTCAATATTTCACTCCAAAATTGGCTAAATGTTACAAGAAAGTTCAGCCTGAATTACACGATCGATTTGACATTGTGTATGTGTCATCGGACGAAGATGAAAAATCTTTCGATGAATACTTTCATACTATGCCATGGAAAGCTATTCCTTATTCAGGTAGCTTAATATTTTCATTAATGAAACAATTTCGATTTTGTGAGCTCAACATAAATGCATTCAGAAACTGTCGCACTGACTTTTGTCTTCAAAACTTCAATAGTTTCTTAAATCTTCAAATAGCGTAAATTACAGTTGTGAAGTAAAATCAACAGAGAAAGGCAAAACTCTTTGTTATACTTTTTTTGTCTTGGGACTTTAATGAGAAAATTTTCTGTAAATCAGATACACTAGCGAATAATCAACAGTTTAACTAAATAGGATTTAGTTTGAGAAATAAAAAATCTGAAAAAATGCGTAAAAAGTGTCGATTTCCGAATCATCTCAGAGAATTTCGATGAAAATCAGAAGAAACTTGGAAAATTCTGAAAATGATGTGAAGTAACGTACAACATTGTAGAGTCCCTTGAATTAAAAGAACATTTTGAAAAATCTGAAAATATATTGGCATAGGTTTCAAATAATAAAGATTTCAAAATCACTGTTTTCAGTTTTATTTCTATTGATGTAACTTGATGTAAGCGGTTTTATTGTCCAGAGTGAGGGTCCCGAAGTTTTACATCACTTTTAGAAGACGACAGTTTTTGATCGATAGAGTCCATTGAAAATGTAAAAACATAACAATAATTGGCTTTGTGTGCCTGCATGCTTACAAAACTGAATTTATAGCACTCTTTGCAGAAGATTTCGCAACGATACTATTTTAGGAACGATCAATACAGACATATGAATTTACGAGCAGTAAAAAAACTTTCTATGTTTATATTCGAAAAAAAGAATTTTTCTTTTGAAACTTCGCATCTATTCACTGAGGACTACAAATACTTTAAAGCTCTAATTTCGACTGTTGCTATGGAGAACCATTCTTATTTAAATTAACAGTCTTTATATATATAGTCTAAGCTTTGTGAGAAATTTTTGGAATCTAGTAAAAAATATACTGATAGGTTAATATCATAGGAGCAAAAGCAACAAAAACAAACAAAAGTGAAGCTTTTATCTTCTCAATCGCCTTTGCCCAAATGGGATTTTAGACTTCAATAGAGTCCGTCGTTAAACAAACAAACTTCTGTCAAGTACTCAAGTACTGCTTAACAAAAAAAAATAAAAGTGACTTTTCCATCCATCACAAGAAAATCTCAATAGGAATTTTGTGTTACTACGTACTTATCACTGCAAGAAGGATATGCCACTGTATCCTAATAGTTTCAATTCGATTTTCCAATACTAATAGTATATCTTCTGATTTATCTGGTAACCAATACAATCTCGATTGACATTTGCAATACTAAAACCGCTTAAATCAAAGATCAAAATTACTCTTCAAGTGTGGTAGAGTGTATGTGGAAATATGCAAGGCTCTCTTTTTCTCTTATACTGACCTACTTCCAGATTTTGTTTGACTAAATTTTGAATCCACAAATTCAATAGATATGTGAGTGTGGATACTGGACTTCTCTTCAGTTATACCCACCTATGCACCCATAGTCTGACTAATCTTGGTGCGCACTCAAGAATAACTTCAACGAGGGAAGGCTTTCTTGATACTCTTCAACATTCAATGGAAAATCAGATTGAAGAGTGAGCATATGTCAAAATCAAACTTTATTGTAATCATTAACTGGGTTCTTTCATTTCAGATCGAGATCGTTCAAAAAAGCTGGAAGAAAAGTTTAATGTAGATGGCATTCCAACATTGGTCGTTCTATTAGCTGATGGAAGGATCTTAACTCATGACGCTCACGGCGACATTCTTAGCAAAGGAGCGGATGCTATTCGGTTTTGGGCACAAGGTGGACAAAATCCTCCAGAGGAATATATGTGGCCTGGAGTTTCCTGCAACGGGTGTCAAATGAATCCGCTTATTGGGCCACGATACAAGTGTTCTACATGTAATAACTTCGATTTATGCTCTGCATGCCAAGAAAAGGGGCATGAACATGAACTCAACATTGTGCCGCAGATACTAACAACTATTGGGGAACTTGTTTGGAAAGGAATAAATTTCGACTCTTAGGTTCTCAACAGGTTTCAATGTCATACAAAACAAATGAGTTACTTCGGAGAAGAACTATATATCCATGAGCCTATGCGAACAAGCTAATTGAAAGAAATAAAAATAAAATTGAAAAAAATATTCTTTGTCTTAAACATGCTATTTCAGTATCCTGTTATTGGAAGGGCTAGGTCGTACAAGAAGGCATATTGGTTGTCACCAGATTTATACTGAAAATTGCATATTCCGAAGTAAAATATGACAAATGGATCGAATAATGTCATGTTCAAGCAAAACATATCCCTTCTGAAATTGGTTTTTAACTATTAAAGAATTGTCCATTGATGTTAAGTTAGTACTGAATACTAGCTTTCAAAGTTAGTTTCTAGCGCTAACTTAACGAAAATGTCACATTCCTAAAATGAACAGTGATGAGAATATTTGAAATATGCATTGACCTTTTTGTGTTCTTATGCATAGAGAATATGATATCATCTTACGGTTTCTCTTCAAAGTCAAAGTAATATTCTGTCTCTCGAATCAAGCACATCAACAACACCACATTATGGATTTATTTTAGATATGAGCGAGCCTTCTCTTCGACAAAACTTGTAAATTCACCATTCATACCCTAAAGATTCAGTACTGCAAAGATTTCTGAGTTACAATGAAAAATGTTTCATTCTCAGATCAATTATGATCGACCATAATACACCAGAATCATTGACCTGAGTTGTTTCAATCACGATAATAGATCGGAGTGCGTGCACTTTTAAGTTTGAAGCTACAAATATAACTCTAAGTTCGATTTTTTGCCAAAATCCATTCCTGAAGAGTTTTTTCTTTCATTTTTACAAAGGAGATTTATTCATAAAAAGGAGCGTATTAAATGAATTTTGTACCTTGTTTATGTGTTAGCTTTTATATTCTTAACCATGAATTTTAACAAATGGAAAGATCTGTAAAACTGACTTGCTCTTTTTTAATCTAACGAAATTATAAATTTCCTCATCGAATTCTATACTAGAATTCATTTTTTTTTATTTTTCAAAAAAACGTAAAAAATTCATTGCAATTAATCTTTTTGTACAGATAGCAAAGCTGTTCTGCGTGAACGTATGTTTTCTAGACTTCATCTTTGACAATCATAGTAATTTGTGTAGAGACGGATTGATATATGTTTAGAGGCATTAAAGTTCCTGATTGATCGCCAAGTTCTTCTTTGAACGGAATGGAAGTCAATTTTAATAAAAAAAGTTTCCACAAAATCAACGATGTTAATATCACTGATAAAAAAAGACAGAATGAGATTAAACCTAACAACAATCCTAAGTTTTCAACATTGTTGTCATCATTAGGAATGGTAATGATCGAAACGTATTTTCGTGTGTTATTCTTTATCGGTGTATGTGCACGTGGGTTGTAGTTAATGTTTAATGATTTCTGTTGATATTGCTCCAGATAATCGCTGATCCCTTGCCGATTTTTCTCATGAGTAGTGGTTAAATGATTGATAAGAGTGCCGAGTGCCAGAATAACGAAAGCCACAATGGTTCCAACAACCATCGATACTACAGCACTCTTTTTACATATGCGTTTAAGTCGTGGAAATAGATTTTGTCGTGTAAAAGGAACTTTTCCAAGTCCTTTAAAAATTCATAAAGAAAAATAAGTTGTTTGATTCAATCTGAATAGATACACTAGTTAAATTACCTATTTCATTTCGATGCTCGACTACTGGTTGCTTACAACATGGGCAGAGAGCATCATCATTGAGTACTTTTGTTGGAATAAGTTGGAGCTCGATCAGAGAAGCTCGGGATAATTTACAGTTCATGTTTACTCGATGAATTTCTAAATAACAAAATAAAGAACCTCGTGATACTTATATGACGTCATCTGCACAAAATGAATTTCATGAGATACAATTTAGAATTAGTTTACATTAATTTTCATAGCAACTAAGATAAGAGTGAAACTAATATATACGATATTTATTTTGATCTTAGTTGTCAAGTATTGTACACGTCATAGTCTTGTGTGACAGATATTCGAACAATGACCGTACATCTGATATTCAGAAAGAAAAATTTGCCAAAAAATCGTAGTAACCAAACAATTCTAATCAGTCTTATGTTCGAAAAGTGGCGTTTGTTTTCTCTAATTCAACCCAGTTCCAAAATTTTAACCAGAATAATTAGAAATCGTTTACATAACGTGTTCTAAGATAAACTTCTAATGCATAACACCTTTCTTATATATTTCTAATATTACAAAATGATCATTTAATATCATTTATTCGAAAGAAATTCATTAACCATTAATTTCAAGTAATACATCAACCAATTAGTTTGTCAACTGTCACTTTCAGGACACAATTCTATGAGTTATCAATAATAACATGAGCTATAGCTTTGAAAATAAACGTTGAACTGAAGAAATATCGATATTTTTTCAGAATCATATATCTAATACGTAGTTAGATCAATAATATTTGCCTCTAGTTGCGAAAAATATTGTGCACTAGGCACGTCCTAATGCAGAGAACAATCGTACGTTGCCTATTCTTACACAAACTCACTTATGTTTTCGTATTTTTTCCTTTCATTTAACATAAAATGTGTTACTTAAGTAAAAATTAAGCAAAAGACAAAAAATATCGGAATTCTTAGATAATTTTTTTCTTCTATACCAAGGAACACCGAACTAACTGTTTTATAGTACTAACGGCATCTTTATAGTTGTTTCATTTTTCTATACGCTGCATTAGGATGACATTTGAATAAATTTTCTTAGTTCTATTCCTAATCTGATTTGGATGACCTCCTGTCAAGTAATCTAGATTGTAATAGTAGTACAACTGATTTATCCTTGACCTCGGCGATCATAATTTTGAAAGTGTCAATTCCGCTGTTAGTTCCAGTCTAAACCATACTAGTCAACTCTTAATTCGAATGAAATCTAAGAAAATTCTTTAAACTTGTTTTCTAATTGTTAAAGATCTTCACCTTTAACATTTTTTTTATACTTGAAACACACAACAAAAACAACTATCTGTCTACAGACCAAAACATGTTTTCTTTCATACGTATATTACGACTAGATTTTAGAGAAGGTTAAAAGAAAAAAAGAAGAAATAGATTCAATTCAGTAGATGAATGTCATTCTTCAGTCATCTTTTCTGAGTTTGTCTGTAACTTGTATTATATAAATGATAATTCGCTCAAAATCAAGAGGCAAACAACTCAATATATTTTCCTTTGATTTGATCGATTGTTTTCCTTACAATATCTTACGTCTACTTTAGACTTTTTGTTAATATGAAATTGCTTGACCAATACTTTCATTTATATAACTCGTTCATATTTAAAAGAAAAGGAACAAATTGAAGAAATCCTAATTTTGAATTCTTACAACACAAGGGTATCATGCGAATATTGAACGAAAAATAAAAATGTAAGGCAGTAACTAAATCCAAACGATAAATACAATTAAATTAGTGAAAATTGCTAATGAAGAATCATTATTTTGACTGTTACTTATTTACAATTTATTCACGTAAAAATTTACTTTAATATTAGTCATGCATATACTTGTTAAGTGAAACAGACAAAATACTACGCTAAGGTTGAACCATCAATGTAAATCGAACTTTACCTTCACTTAAGTGCAACGAGTTTGAGTAGATGTGTATTGGTAACACAAATGAGTCATCTGACATGAACAACTTCAATTTATACTAGATTTGTGGGTCTCACGTTCACTTTCAACGGACGTTATGTTTATCGGTCACATCATATTGCTGGAAAAAAAAAGAAAAGAACAGAGAACAGGTCAAAGGAAAAAAAGAAGCGAAGGACAGCTTACATAATCAACAATCAATGACTCATGTTGATACAAACTAGACAAACTAATTCATATTTTGAAATCATGAGTCATGATAAACAGTTGCATCTCTCTCCTAGATCCAATTTAAATATGTTTATACGACTGATGTACTTTTATTTAATATCTGCAAAAAACCATTTCAATACTATTAACAATTATACACGAAAAAAGCATTTCTGCAGTTTTTTCTATTCCTTGTGTAAATTTTTAAATGAATAAAAGATGATATTTTTCATCAATATCAGACCATTGATATCTAACTTGAATTATAAAGCAAATCAATTATATTGTAATTTCCTGATATCAATGAACTGAAGTTCTTATTTTCACTTTGACAATGATCTTAGTCAAATAATCTTTTATATTTTTCATATCATAAAACATATTGGTTCTTTTGTGGTAGTTTGCCGATTATCACGGGCAAGTTTTCTTTGTTTGTCTTTGATTTCTTACATGTGCAAGCAAATTCAACGTTGATAACGAATCCATGTCATTGCTTTGTAACAGACTGAGTGATTATCGTTTTCGAAAAGTATTTAATTCATACATAATCATGACAGATATGATATTCATCTTCAATCTCGAACGAACACGAGTAGTTAAGTTATCAATGATTGTAAAACAAAATTTACTCGATAATTGATGATCGATGGAAAAAAACTAGAGTTTCTTATTATTTGAAAAGTATAGAGGGATTTTCGAATCATAATAATTTACTGATGAATACCTTTTATCTTCAGTAAGAGATCGATATTATTAATATTGTTTAGAGTTATTTCTTTATAGAAATCTTTAGAAAAAAAAAAATAAAGAAGCATGGCATTGAAGGAAAAGCTGATCCATCCAACTCTAATTAAAATCTCTAGGTTCGCTTGTAGCTGCTGATTGTATAAAGTAATTTGATTGAATGATCTTAAAGATTCAAGAATGATTAAATATTCCATGTCTAAGTAACTACTATAGTCATCAATAATGTGTTTCTCTGAGGCATCCAGCGAACTACTTGAACTTGTCAATATTCAAATTAAAACTTTCTGTATTCGTCTCTCAAATAATAGTGAGTAAGAATATTGAATAATATGTGAACGTGAATGAAGATGAATAGCGAGAATGAAGTACGAAATATATATTATCTATTCAAAAGACTATTCATGTAAAATTAGAGAAGAAAAAACTATTAGAATATTAAATATTCGAAGAAATATCAGCAAAACAAAGTGAATAATTGTATTTGATGCAAACAGGAAACGATGCTTCCAAAATTAGTGACATTCTCTGCTGTTTATTAAAACCAAAAAAGAATGCATTTTTTTATGCAGTTTTCTAACATACTCATAGCGATTGTAACCTAAGAATTCGATTTTTTTCCGTACGGATATCTTTTCTATTGCACAGACAAAATTGAAAAATTCTTAATAATAATTGAAATGCATTACATTCTGGTTCACATTCAAATAGCTCAATTTAAAACAGACGTCTTCCAATAAATAATTTTATTTAGAGTTTTCTTTTCGGTTGGACTGTTGGTCAAAAATTCAATGTTTAATGATCACTTTACTTTTAGACTTTGATAATTTCTATTTATTTTTTTCAAATACTTAGGATCTTAATTTTATGCACAAAATTCATCATATGATATATGTTCTTGAAGAAATGCTCAATTCAGATTATCAATCTTGACATATAAACTTTATTTTTCAGTCTTTGATTCTTTTTACATTTTATGATTTGGTTTTATTATGATTGATTGTATGATATATTTTATTTTAACTTCTTGTGATAATTGGTTCATTTAAAACAATATAGGACCGTAAATTTTTGAATCAAAATATTTGTTTTTTTTTCATCATAATTCAATGATAACAATTACTGTAAGTGCTTGTAAAAGTCAAGATCACTTGAAAAAAGACCAAACCTATAAAATTTACAAGATGGAAGATATTAAACCTATAATTCTTACTCTGATGTTTATCTAGGAATTTTCAACTTTCCAAAGATTTGAAGAACATGAAGAAATAAAATGCATCAGTTACATTAGAAAACCAATTTAGGTCTTGTTTTACTATGCTGATTATAAATTTCCAAATTGATTTGATTAGCATGTCTATAATGAAATTCGATTGTCTTGAAGGCATAGTTAAAACGATTATTAGCAGTTTTTAAATAAAGTTTCATCTATTTGAAATTCCAAGCCTAACCTAAAATTATCAACTAACATTTTATTTCGAGTTTTATTTTCTACACAAAAAAAAAAAAAATCTTCTAAATGACACTCTGCATACAACAATATGTCTTATATCCAATCAAACAATATTCACCATCACCATGTTTATCAGTTTTGACAGTGATCATTCTTAATGGACAACCAGAACCAAGAAAACAAAATGGCGCATCGCCCTGCCAAATACAATCAACACCTGACGGTTCATGATAAACTCGAAGACTTATCGATTTACAGCAACACCCTTGGTAAGTGATAATTATTGTCAACAATAGAACAAGACGATTAATAACAGTTAACATATTCCTGTCTAAAACAATTCAAGATAAAATAGAAGAAAAAAAGTTGAAAAACTCAAGTTTGTTTTTCCTGATTATGCCAAAGTTTTTATATAAGTCTGTATAAGATAATAAAACAGATGAATGTTTTTCTTTTTTGGAATAGTTTTACAAAATATAAATTCAGATAAAAAACAAAAACGTCTCAACATCTCAATTAACCTACCTATTACTGAATCGATTTTTCTTACTTCTCTCAAAAACTTTTCGAAACACTATACATCACTAAAGTTTGTATGATTTTGCTTTCGAACAAAGAAGAGGAGTTTCGGCTGAACTATAAAATCACTGTATCTTGCATTATACTTGAGAATATCTATTTTGCAATGAAAAATATCCAAGCTACTTTGATACACTTATAGATATGTGGATGTTATCCCAGTTTGACATTGAATAAAAATTCTCGTCATCTGCCAGTATGTGTTTTTTCTCATGGATTTTTAATAAAATAGATTTCCGTTCTGGTTTATAAAGTAATTTGAATACAGTAAGTTACTCTGTTCCTTATCTTATATCGAGAATAGAAATATGAGAATACCTACCAAGAAACTAAACAAATTGGCAGTGTTTGATATTGACTATTCTTTTCAGTGAGGTTATGTTGTCTCTCGATTTATGACTGATTATCCAAGGAAAGCTTCACATATGTTATATGAAAGAATGAAATGGTACGCTCTTTCTCTACCGCCATCATCAATCAATGTTGTTCCAAGTAACATACGTTCATTAGTGTTCCTTTATTCTTGACCGAAATATCAAGGAATATTATTATTTATTTTCTCTCCGACACACGACGCATACATGATGTTGGCTTCAAGACAATTAAAGCTTTTCTTTCTTATCTCTTTTTTTCTCTCGATTCTTCTTATATTGAAGGAGCTGTCGAAGTATCAATATAACACACGTGTTCTGTTTTTGCAGAGAAGAAAGAAAACAAATAAATCATCAGGATAAGAATATAAACATATGGATGTTAACTTTTTTTTTTTATTGTTGAGCCCTTCAATTATTGAGGGATATAGTTGCTTTTCAGTTTTATTGCTTGAATAAGAAGGAAATCATATAAGATGCTTTTTTTTCTAATTTGTTTTGACTACTATCATGTCTAAGAAATCGAAAAAGAACTTATAAAAAGCTGAACAAGCTAAGTTAAATTCGACTTAACTTACCTGGGTATTAATTGTTATCTCGCCAGTTAAGTCAAGAGTATAGTTTTTGGAATTTTCAATAGAGGAAAGTGATAATACAAATTGAAGTTTGAGAATCATTTTTATGACATCTATTCATCAGTTTAATACGATTATTCTATAACAAGGGTATGGGTCATCTCTTTGCATATAGTCACCTAAATACTTGGGATAACTGCCCTGCTCGAGTTTTGTTCAACTAGGAATGCTTGTTTGTTGTATAAAGATTGTATTTTCGATCAATGATTATCAATAATAGAAAATACAACGTTGGAAACTACTATGCAGGTGTTTCCTATTGTTGTAGAGTCCCATGAGAAGCTTTAATAATGCACTATATATTATGTTTGCTGATTATATAGTTTCTATTGGATTAGTATAATTTCAATATAAGTGAAAAGTTTAATTTGAAAAGAAGCAAAAGTAAAGGGATATGAATTAAATTGCCTCGAATTACATAAACATATGTTAAAGTACGGTAACGTATGACAAGCACTGACGAAGTCAGAATGACTTTCAAAAGTAAAGGTGTTTTATATCTCGTGTATGCTTTATGATTATGATATGAGAGCATAATAGATGGCTATAAGTACTAATAATATTGTAAACTTAATTTTTTCTCTCTCATTAGTGCAATCAATCTATGGTATGTGACTCATATAGACTCTTATAGGAAATGTAAATATCTAGTGGTATTCTTTGAATCGCTGAAACCTGGAAACTAAAATACGTAAGTATTTTCACAATGATGGAATAGATAACTCTATATCAAATATATATCTGATATCCTGATAATATTCAAAGTTGAATACAACAATAAGCATCAATCACTGTATGCGTCATACAATCAAAATAAAGAAACATTCCGAAAACTGAAATGCATACAACAAAAATCGTTGGTTTTTTCTTAGCAAAATGGGAAAAGTTCAAAGAATAATATACTTTTATTTTTTGCGTTTAATATGAGTTTGTTTTATAAACTTTTGTTAAATTAAATTATTTCACATTGTTTATGAATTTTTATTCTTATTATAAAATCTTTTTTTATGAGAATTTTTTAAAAACTTATTCTGCGTATTCTAAACTCAACTGCATTCCCATGTCAACTGTGATTCGTACAAGATCTTGACTTTCTTTTTCTTTTTATCCGTACAATTAAATAATCTACAAATGCGAGAACTCTATTAGTTATTGATTTTCTTTTACCAATTTCATTTGTAAATAGCTGTTATTTTTTTGCTCATAAATTTTTAGAGGCCAACAAATTTTCTTTTAGCGTTCTCTTTTATATGTATCAGCAAGATATCAAGGACTGGTCATTATGGTTGACCTATCGTTTGTGGATCATAACTTTGTTTTGTTTTATTTATTTTCATATGCGAAAAGCCTAAGTAGGTAGTTTGTATGTTAAAATTATTATATATTTTCTTCTTTTAGAGAAAAAAGAACTTTCCGTGGTGCTTTCAATTGGATGAGTCGATTCATTTTTAGTATTCAGCGCGGTGTATGTTTTTCTTTAGTACATAAGGCTTCACATTGACATTTAAAATAATGAGGAGTTTTTTAATATCTATCATTCTATCTAACAGTCACTTGAACATTCTCGTTTTTTCTCTCTATGATCTATAAGGTCATCTTAGTGGAGAAATGTAGTGGTTTTTGTATTTAAGGTTTTAGTTAGATTTTTATTGCAATGCTCAATGTTCTCTGAAGGAGAAATTTTACTTTTGAGAAATAGTAGTCTACGCGAAAATGACTTGTAGTGCCAGTTGAAAATTATGAGAAAGAAAAACGAATGATATAATAGTAGAACTCCTATGGTACCAGGTTTTTTTTATTGTACCGTTTTTTTATATTGAAGTGCTTGTTTGTTTTTTTTTTGTATTTCTCTAGTCTTGTAAGATGTCTGAAATATTATATATATATATATATACATATAAATAAAATTAAAGGCTTTATTTATTGTTATTCATTTCTAATATGTATTTAGTAATTTCTTTCTTTTATATATATAATATAAAAAGTATCACTGGTAATAGAATTGTTGTTGACTAGAAGAAATAACATAAAGTCTTTGTGACGCTTACATTCATTCTTCTATCAGAAACTATTAGATAGAAGTAAGAACTACAGTAATTGTAATTTAATTATTATGGGATCACTATCAGGCCGTTTAAAGAATATGTAAAGTATGATTAGGAGTATCATTTTTCTGTCAATTTAAAATAAATATAAATTATCGGTAATTTATATTTAAAACAAACATAAATAATTCTTTTTAATAACTTATACCTAAAAATAAATATGAATTATCATTATTTATATTTAAAATGAATATAACTTATGATCATTTATATTTATTTTTAAATACAAACTATCAAAACAAAATGTTTATGCTTAAAAATAAATATAAATTTTCAAAAAAAAACATACAAATTTATATTTATTTTAAATATTAAACTAGCAACAATTAAATTTATGCATGAATTAAGTTGAAAGTAAGTGTGAATTGAGACCCCTACGTATGGTACTCATCAAATGTTTTATGCAGTGATTTAAGAGTACGATTCAAGTGTAGGCTCACAAAAAATTAATCAATAAAGTCCGGGTTCGGGTCCAGAAATTCTTGGACTCAATGGGCTCTACTGTCGTACCACTTCTATAACTATTCTCAATTTTTCATTTAATTTTCTTGTCTATATTTGATAGTAGTTTTTTTAAAGAAATCTATAAAACAAAAATTATTAAGTTGCTTTTTTTGTTAGAACGAAATGTTTCTAGATGATCTTTAGCATTCTGTTTTATATAATTTATGTAAATATCTATCGTTTATTGATATAACACACTTGTCGAAAACATGCAAACGATTATGTTTTAATTGAAAAAAATAATTATTTTTGGATGATATTAATTAGAAATCATTTTGGATTTAAATTATATCAGCGTTATGTTCATGAAATATTCCAAAACAAGACAAGTTCAGATTATGTTTTATATAATACAGAATAAGATAGAAAAAAAATTTGAAAAGTCTTTTCAAAACCTACTAGAATTAATGTGTTATTTATGGTTATGAAATGTATTAGATTGTAAAAATAATAGTAATGGATATGTTACCTATAAACGAATAGTTAAGCAAAAATTACGTCCACGTACAAATGATTATAAGATTTCTTTAACAATCGAAGAATTATTTGAATATTATTTAAATTGAAATAAAAATTTAATTAATGAATATATTTATCAAATATCATGGTGTAAACTAATTTATTTCTATCTAATTCAATGTAAACATTTATCATGTCTGAATTTCTTTCCCGTATACTTACAATGTGTACTTGGTCATACACGTGTTGCTCAAACACAATACATTCACATTACAAATATGACTCAAGTAGTTCAATGGGTCTATGTGTTCGTTTATATTCTAATATAAATACTGATCAACTTGGTATAAAAGGTAAATTTAAATAAATATTACCTTGAATCTATGAAATTGTATGCCGTATTAAACTCGATAAGAATGATAATTATTTATCATACTTTAATGAATGCTGTAGTAAAAATCGCAATATAGAGAAATGTGTAGCATGTTATTTTATTGCATTAGCTGATCATGATCTTGATTGTGAAGTTGATGAAAACAAACTGAATTATGATTGGTTTGAATCAAACTATTTATTACATGGTAATACTAATTGGTTTATTGAAAGCATAGGTAAAATAAAAGTATTCGAACTATCGAATATTTATTTTGGATTTAAAATTACTCGAGACTACTCTTATAGAATAATGTATTATTTGATTATATTCAATTAAATATTGTTGAATAATTTTTTGTTTTTTCTTAGCATGTAAAATTATATTTCTTAAATAAATAATGTCAATTTTAGTTTTTTTTCTATCTTTTTAAATCTGTGCAGCACGGCCTAGTTTATCAAGAGTAATGTAATCTCAATAAGGAATAACAATGTTAAACATCGTGAGAATGCTTAAAGAAAAATAGAGTACGATGTTTTTTTTTGCTTTTGTAAATGACTATGTTATGTCTATATGTTAATGATAAAAATATTTCTGGCAACAAGCTATAGTAGTATACACATGCTCGTCGCCGATTCCACGACTTTGCCAAGTATCATCTTTGAAAAGTATTACTACAGATATCTAGTAGGAAAAGAAAAATGAATCATGGTTTCTCGTTCTAAATTTCTTTTCAATCAAGTTTTACAAAACATATATTTCTAATTTTTCGGTCGAACCGTTCTTTTTTTTTCTTCTCTTTTCATTATGGATTTTCTTTGAAATAACAATACGAAGACTACTTTTCACTTATCTATCTAGTCTTATTTTGCCTTAAGAGATCGATTTTATACAGTATATTTATATACTACTTGATTAGAAGATAGAATTGTTACTTTTATCAAAATTTATAATTATTAAAGAACAAAAATTAGGTCAGTTTGAGTGTAGCTCCAGAAATCTGCGTTTTGTGATATCCGTACTCCTTTGCAGCTATTAAAATCTTTCTCAGATAGAGAAAATCATCCCGTACTGCCCCTCTCGATAAATTCATGGATCATTCTTGGTATGGCCTAAATGGGCATTGAAATATGTTGAAATTGGACAGAAAAAAGCATATATATATTTTGCCGCAGTACAAAGAAGTATAAAGCATAGCAAAAGAGTATTGAGTAATACTCACTACTGAAAAATGGCGAAATATTGCAAAGCAGTGAGGAATCATAAGCATTCGAGAATGTCAAAAAATATTAAGCAATATAATTAACTGTGAGATGTTCTCAACAAGATCTTTATATCTGTTATAAATAAGCTAAAAAGAAAAAAATCATTAAAACACCGGTATTATTGTTAGACTTTTCAACTTGTTTTTGTAATCTCTAAGAGAGACGATAACTTGATAGATGACTGTTTACAACAGTTCAAATTTGACATGCTTATTGCTGCTGACCTTAAGTATATGCTTAATTGTCATTAGTTTTACTTATGAGCTGAGTTTTTTTTTTAAATGCCAATTAATCTAAAGTGTTAACATTGAAATATCACAATTAACAATCATAAAAGTCAAAATGTATAAGACAGACTCAAAACGAGAGTATCCAACAGTAAAAAGAACGAAGGTCGACTTTATAAACTCATTACTGTTAACCTTGTTAAGGGTGTGGATGTGGAGATAGAGATGAGCCACATCCATCTATTCATTTTTCAACATCTTTCAATAAACATATAAAATAAATTAAAGAAACTGTCCAGCAGAAATATTTAACTGATGAGTGATCATAATTTCGAATAATATTTCAATTATGTTCTTAAATTAAAAATTATTAAAAGTATTCAATATTAATTAACTCAGAAATGATGAATCAGTTGTCATCAAAATATTTGATAAATCCAATTCTCATTCGATTGGTTTTGTAAAAGTGATTTTCATGAATAAATCACTTGCTGAAAATATTCTATTAATTATAACTTAATTAAACAAATATGATCAAATGTTTACTTAATATTGAAATAGATCAAGCAAAAATTGCAAGTTGAAATATGTTCTATTATTCTTGTACACCGACGATTTAAAAAAAAACTGAAAATAGTCAAACCAATGACGAACGATTAAAATTGTCGAACAACCAAATATATATTAATCAATATATAATAATAGTTAAATATTGAAAATAACATATCAGACTATAGGAAAGTTGAAGAAAAAAATATTTCGATATATAAAGTTTATTTTTTCGTTGTTCTACAGTGTTTGACATTATTTTGAGAAAAAAATCATTTTACATTTTCAAACGTTAACTTTAAAAGAGTTTCATTTGTCGAATTATAAGTAACGATTTCATTTATTTTGATTTCAATAAATTTCAAATCGTGCCACTTATACTAAATTCATTCAAATAATCATTAGAAAAAAAAATCTTGATAAATGTTTTAACATGATATATATATTATTTTAAAATAAGATATTGGTTTTTGAAATATAATTTATAATTTATAAATGAGAAGAGCATCATCAATAAGAAAAACAATATTTGATGTTCCAAATGAAGAAACATTACGTAATTTTCCATTAAAATCAATAAATCCTTTTGAATAATTGTTATTTTGATTAAATTGATTTGTTTCAAAGTTATTTTCAAAATCCATTGTCATTTTAATAAATGAATTTGATAAATAATCTTTAACAATAACAAATTGATTTATTGAATTTAAAATAGTCATTCGAGATTTATCTTCTAAATATATTTTAGTTAAAAAAGTTGGTTTATCATATAAATGAAATATATAAATAAACCAATTGAAATCAATTTTAATAATAATAATAAGTTTTTCTTCATAATATCGAATTGAAATAATTTGTTGTATATTATAAAATTGATTATAAAAACCATTTTTAATACATAATGAAGTTCCAATTAAATCAAGAATTTGAAATTTTCTTGAAAAACGAAATGTTGGTAAAGAATATTCTTCAAGATAATATGAATTTGTATTTAATTGATATTTAATTATATAAATTTTATCTTGTGAACAAGTACATGATATATATTCTTCTCGATGATCTTTTAATTTAATATTTTCAATAATTGAAAATTTAATTGTTAATGGATTTATTAAATAAATATCTTTTTTTGTTAATATTATAAAATTATTTAAATAAGAAGACCAACATAAATCTTTAAGATCATCTTTAAGAATTTTTTTATTATTATTAGATCGAATAAGTTTTAAATTTCCATTAAACAAATATAAATAATTATTTGCGCTTATTAATATATATTCATTATTACAAATCATTAGATTTGATAATGATAAACGACATTTATTTGGAAGAATTCGATATTTATATGGTTTTTTACTTATTCAATTCGAATTTACATTTTCAATTAAACAAAACATCTT